>CAJDSM010036633.1:314-13076 GCA_903981925.1 Ostrea lurida
AAAAGAGAGGAGATGGATATGATCGAAGGACTATTTAACGACTAAATCTTTGCCTAATATACAAGTAATCGGATGTCATTGCACTTTTTATTACATGACGGACCTATTTTTTTAATACCAAGATTGTTTGTGATATTGCAATTCACACGGTGTTTTTTTTTCTTTCTTCTTCTTTATTTTTGTTTGTTTGCTCTTTTAATAATTAGTTCGATGGTGATAGAGGACATGGATCCATACACGGAGGTGTACAAAAATGGCATCGGGTTCGTTTAACGTGTGATAACGTTCGTACTCGGAAATCACGTTTCTAACGTTATTTGACGTGGTATGGGGATTTACCTTAAGAGCTTTGCGGACTTCGCTCTGACCCATCAGTGTATCAGTGTGGTAGTGTGCTGTGGTGGACACATTAAGCACTGGCGGCCCCAAGTACACCACCTAACAAGATTCGGATTCTAGTTAAGCTAGTGCTAATACAATTATAAATGCCTTCTCCTCCTAGGCATTGATCTCACATCTGGTGTTTGGACTTACGACATTGATCACTGTTCGTTACTTTGCCGTTACATAAAGCTAACAATTGTTCATATACATGTATATGTTGTGTGATTTGTCCAGTACCTAATATGGTGAAATCCCTCTCTATATTAAGTTACAATTTTATCGTTTTCAAAGTTCGCTCTACAATCCAGTATAATACTTATCACACATCTGTACCCCACGTGACAGTTGGAAAGTTTAAAAACGGTCGTGATACAAAACAGCCTCGTCCATCGACGATCGATTTTTTTTCTGAATAATGAAAGGGACATGATTACTCAAAATGACATGGAAGTAACATTCTAGATCTAACATCTTCGCCAAGTTCAAATATAATTTATTAATTTTTGTTTTCTAGGGTTAGGGTGAGGTCACAAGAACGGGATAGCATTTTACATGGCCTTCGGCCCAATTTTAAAAAAAAATGTAAACAACGGGAAAGCCATATTTTATTACATAATCATACACAGGTAGTATAGATACAAGTTTCTTTTTTCAAGCATGACCCCGCAGGGTAGGATGGGGGCACATCAGAGATGAAGGTTTTCTATAGACAGGTATATAATGCATATACATGATAATCCAGGGACGTTAGGGGTACGTTGGGCTACAATAGGATACACAAACTATGTACTGTGACTATAGTCGGGAGGGGGGAATAATGTATGTCTGTAGGGGAATCATTTTTCTCTCCCGTCCATCTGTATGTATGTTTGAAACTACACATACTCATATCGTTTGGAACAAAATATGATAACGCACGGTAATTAATCTCATAACATCTACATGCAATACAAAGTTAGGAGTTGGACAAACACAGACCTCTGGATATATCATAGGAAGGATCAGGTTCTTAGAGTATGCACTTGTAACGGGTCATATGGCCGTAAGCCTTTTCCATGATCATTTAAAAAATATCGGTAGTCAAAGTCAGTGTATAATGGAGTGTTACAATTCGTGATCCATTGTTGTTAGCTTGGGATCACAATGCGGGGTCACAATTTGTAATTGGATGAAGATTTGTAAAACTGAACTGTAACAGACAAATAGTACATAATAAAAAGAAAATGTAACGAGCTGAATAAAAGCAAGGCTACATGCAAGAGAAGTTCCTCTTAGGACTCTTGTTACATTTCAGTCCCGCATCGAGGATATGGTCATTGAGGATGAGACAGGCAAATTAATGCCAGCCCTGACTATCTTCTCTGCGTGTATTAAGTATTTGAAGGATTCCCTACTTAAAGAGTGTGGGAAACAAACAGATATCACATAGAATATGAAATGGATTATCCTGTACTGCATAATGGTCAGACCCAGCTAAAGCTTTCATGAGGTCAGCAGCAGTTCAGGTATACATTTTTTTGTCGATATTAGATGTAGAATTATGAAAAAATCATGAAAACAATCATTGCTATTAATTATACAGATTTGTCAACATTTTTATAATGGGATCCGGGTTAGAATAGGTCCTCAGCATCCCCTTGCGTGTCGTAAGAGGCGACTGAATGGGCGGTCATTCGGATGAGACCGGAAAAACGAGGCCCCGTGTCACAGCAGGTGTGGCACGATAAAGACCCTCCCTGCTCAAGGCCCTGCGTGTCGAGCATAGGCCTAAATTTTGCAGCCCTTCACCGGCATTGGTGACGTCTCCATATGAGTGAAATATTCTCGGTGGGACGTAAAACAATAATCAATCAATCATCATCATTTATAATTGCAAACATTGAAAAGATATCACAATTTCCTTCACCATATTTACCTTAGTAGTAGCAATTACAAATATATAATTGCTTAATGCTAGGTGGGATTGATACAAAAGGCTCACCATAGCTTTGGAGCCAGAGGCAGCCGCACTATGTCAAACACGTCCCTGTAGAAAAGAGGAGTTGACGGTAAAGTGGGCGATGGATTTCAAACGTTTTCCCCTGGATCAAGTACATCGTTGTTGAAGCTGGCGGTACTATTATATTACGTCTCGGGCTCTATATGTTGTCTGTTTATGAATTCCTTTAAATTGATTGTGTTTGGAATATCGTCTACACCACTTTTATATAACATCATAAGAGAGTATCGAGAATGTATAATTTGCATGAAAAATAATTAATAAGCCTAATTCAATACTATATTGTTTTACTTTCTTTGTAGGTGAACAATCGACATCACTGCACATGAGGTCCAGACAGACGGGCGTATCAAAGAATTGATTAAAGCCAATGGTGGAAACTGGGGAGGCACAAGGTGCTGCGAAAAATATATAAATTTATCAAATCCTTAAAGATCAATCACAAATTTTCTTTGAATCTGTAGAAATTCGAAATGGCAAAACGCACAATCGAACCTGAATCGGAGATTAAGTTTAATGTTAGGATTCCATCGGATCTTGCTCGAAAGCTATGCACACATAATCCGGGAAAAATTTAAGGTCTATCAGATATGTTTCATTGAAAAATGAAGAACAAATAGTGGTAACATTTAAAATTTCCCCATATGCGTCATATCATCAAACACAAGAGGCAGCGTGGTCCGTCTTACGCGGTGCCGTTATTTTTGGTCATGACCCAAGTCTTATTAAGCAGCGGAGGAGCAAATACACATACGGCATACATATACGACGACCTTTTGATCCCTCGACGCACGATGAAAAATACGAATTTGATGACAATGGAAAGGAATGGTGCGGTGGACTTTTCAATAAGTTCATAGAGATTGATCAGCTGGTGACTGTGGGTGAATATTAAACGCAAGAGGGGTATAAAATATATAAAGTTGGTAGTGATGGGAATTTTCCTCTTTATAGCAGTACATCTGAGAATCCTAAATACGTCGATGAAGACAGGTGTTCTTTTATAGGACACATTCTCTCCCCTGGACACGAGTTTCTTATCATGGAACATGTTGATATCAAAATGCGCTTTGGTGAAACAGAAATCGAATTCGAAGCGCATCAACCAAAAAGTCAGTTAACAGCTACATATTACTTGGGACAGTAAACCTGACAGTGGGGTATTGACTGCGATGCGATATTTTGAATCCATATTCAAATACGATAGGAATTCAACAGCCATCCAAACTGATATAGATGCTTATTGTCTTTAAAATTAGTCTTAGTTTTCAGAGCATAAACATTATTTCTCTCTGTTAAAACGACTATTTTTTTTATTTCTGCCATATTCAATTTATAATTTTGAGAGCAATTATCTTAGTATTACATCAATTGTATTTTCAGTTTTGATTAAATAATATTAGCACTTGTGTATCTTAAATAAGAATTTACATGTAATATTATTCACCGAATATGTTATACATTCGTTTAAGGTATGTTATATTTTACCAGTTCAATTGAACATGATATATTCATGGAATAAAGCAAACCTTATAATGATTTCAAAACTTTGTTATCCAACTTGATACAGAGGAAATAGTATTTACGAAAACCAGGATGACACATTTTTTGAAAAAGTTATCTCGTTATTACAAGTTTTAAAATCATTTCGTTAGAGAGACTTGCATGTATTATCTGGTTGTTTTGTGATGGGTGATTCGTGCCGAAATGATTTATAAACTGTCTCTTGTACCCGAGATTTAATATCAGCTCTAAAACAAGTTGTGCATTCTGATTAAATATACTTTCATTTACATGTTTTACAAAGAAATGAATAAAAATATCAGTGCAACTAAACATCACAGATTTATTAAATACGATTCAATCATTCAATCAATCAATAAATTCCATCAATCAATAAAGACAATCAATCAACCAATACTCCAACAATTCAATGTCATCAATAAAACAATTCAATTAAAAATCACTACTGCAAAGTTTCAAGTTCATGTAATGAAGCTGCAGAATAGTGGGTGCACTTCTCCATTTGAGTGCGGCGAAACGCCACTTGCATGTGCCACATACGCGCGATGAACAGGAGCGAATGAGGAACTGCAACTGTCACCAAGGGAGTGTCCAGTACTGTGGTGACGGCAGCAGTACTCCAATTCAAATGGTCACCGCTAACCAGGATTGCCGCAGAGTGTACTACACTAATTACACCTGCCACATATGAAGCTTTTCAGTGCTCCTTATAAATTAATCAGGAACAAATCATTCCCAAGCTGTGACAAATGCACACCCTTAGAATGATACCGTTAAATGGGTTTGGCTTCAAACTGTGGGTGTTTGATAAATACGCCCCATCTCTTGAAGCTATGAACCTAATGCCCTCCTTGATAATTATTGCTAGGGCGCTCTCCATCGCCTTCACCTGCGAGGAATAACATAACATCGGGGCCATACTGGAAGAAGGTTAGTGAAAAAGATTAATACCATCGCTCCGCTGTGCCCCATTACACTTAGTTTGTACTCCAGATCGTGCGTGGGAGACGGTGTAACTGTTCTTTAGCGTGGATGCCCCCGGGTTGCACTCCCTTTATCAACCAATTTGGCCTTCGGCGTTCTTCACCCAAATGCTAGTCAGTAATTCAGCATAAAAGACAAAGCAATTCCAACAAAGTTAAAGCAGGAAGATATCGGCAATTTTTAAGTTGATGTAGAAATGCTAAAGTCTGCGTCCAACTCCTGTCATGCGGTTTTCAGAAAGGGAGAACATAATGCCGTGACGTATAATTATACGACACTGAAATAATGTAAATGTCAAACAATACTGGACTATGCAGAATTAAATTTTCCGGAATAATGTAATGACACCCTCCCCCACCCTTTTCACAATAATAACCAAGACAACGAGACAGTTCAGGAGATAAATGCGCATATCCTATACCTGCTTTAATATGCTATACTATATAACAAATCTAATTTGGCTATGTTTATTAAAAGTAAATGTATATCAAATAATATTTGATGGCTATCATTTGATTCTCTGGAATGGTTTTGATTTGTCATGCAGCGTTATGGAAGTTATTATTGGTCGGCTACTGACAAACAAGTTGATGCAACTAATGTTTCAAGAGTCTAGTTGAAACTCGGCATGATGCAATTTTTTATGGTCGTTATAACAATGTAGTTTGCCATGTTATTGGATCATACGCTGCCTGTCTGATTCATACCAATTGTTTGACTGATTTTAACTACATAGATTACTCCATTTACTGACCTATAGGACGCATCGAAGGTGTGACGGGTTGATAGGGGATGTAGATTCCTCCAAGGCATCTGATCCTGTTACCACACGTCTTATACATCGAAGCCCTTTTTGTGTATCGATTTTTTCTTTGAAGTTAACGATAAACAATACTATATTACATCATCGTCTATGTATTGGGACATTTTCAAAATGGAATACATGTTTTCCGTCAGCAAAATGCCATATAGATACAGATTCTACAGAAGTATAAACACGCAATAATATTATTCCCTTTAAGTGATAAAGATCAAGGGTAACGGGGTGTGTGAGCGGTCGGCAAGTCATCTGTACTCCTCCTAGGCACTTTATTCCATATTTGGTGTATCCAGGGGTCCGTGGTTATCCAGTGCATAACTTTGCATTCCTTATAGGATATCTTATATTAAGCCCTGTTCATGTGCCCAATCTTTACTCCAGGAGTAAATTTGCATGGTGTGTAAATTTACTCCCCCATGTAAAAGCAAATTTGCTATGCGTTTACGTGGAAAAAAGAGACCATATGTAATTTTGCTATTTGCACACATTTTCGGAAGAATGCATGATCGATATACAACTACATCTTGGTAGACAAATTGCGATTTTATTTGAGCACATGTTAAATTATTTGGTTTGCCGAGAGAAAAGGTTCCAGTAGACCAACGTTAAGAGTATGTTGACAGAGATTGTGAAAAAAAAGTTTCAATGATCAGCAATGGGTTGAAAAATTAAAGAACGAGGAAAAGAAAGGTTTATATATATATGCAACAGATTAATTTTGTCACTTGTGACAAAGGGGGTCAAGTTATCAATAATCTTGTGGAAGTAGACCATAGAGTTGTTAGGTAGTAAATTTACTTTCCGTTTCATGTGCCACATTTGCATGCATGTAAATTTACACATATGTAAATTTACTTTTGCACTACTTTCTCCAGTCAGTGCAAAATTTGCTCCACATGCAAATTTACTTACGTGTGCAAACGCGTTCATGTGCCATATTTTGCACACCCTAAGTAAATTTACATAGCTATGTATTTTTCTCACGTATGCAATTTCTTGCCACATGAACGGGGCTTAAGTGGTCGTTTCATAACGTTTTCATTTCATATAAGAAACATGTGGCCGGTCATTTATCTGACAACGTATTAATCCGTTTACCTGATCAAGACAATGGACTCACGGTAGGTGTGACCGGTCAACAGGGGATGCTTACTCCTCCTAGGCACCTGATCCTACCTCTGGTGTGTCCAGGGGTCCGTGTTTGCCCAACTCTTGTTTTTGTATTCTAAAAGGAACTTACGAGATTGATCACTGTTCGATATATTTGCCTTTGCATTGATCTACAATAACATACATACTATAAGACAAATATAGAAATGATTTAGCAAACATTGAATTGATCACATGCTACCCATATTAATCGTTTGATATAAATAATAGATCACACTTAAAAATCTGCATTCTAAATAGTGCAGATAATGAAGAATAAATGTACTTAGCCAACTTAGTTCAATCTAACGGTCTAGTAGATTTAAAGCTAATTGCATATAAATAGGCGAGGTTAATATGGAGTTAATCGTAATCATAATGATAAAAAAAACATATATGTAGGGTAACACGGACATCCGACTGAAGCGAAGGCAGGATAAGGTGTCATGGAGGAGTAAGCATCCTCTTTTGACTGGTCACACTCACTGTGAGCCCTTTGTTGAAATAAAGTAAACGGGATTAACCGTCTTTAAATCTAGTACGAAAATGACAGTCTAACAAAGGACACGAAACAAATCAGTCAACATATGACTCTGTGACAATTTGTAATCGCAAACAAGATCAATAAAGCGACCGTAGAATTTGCGAAATGATGACTTTAAAGTAGAATCGTTATAACCCTGCTGCATCAACTTTTTTGTTGATATTTGGCCTTGCATTAAAAATTCTTTGTACCCATAGCATCTTCTTGCATATCGAATCAACTGGGAGATATACACACCATAAGCAGGTGATAGTGGTATATTACTACACAGATAGGGGAAGTTGACGATTGCAAAGTTAAAGTCATCACGCTTATCATACAATGTGGTTGTCATTCTGCCATTAAAGTTATTGTAAAGTAAAATATCCAAAATATGAAGTAGATATGTCAGATTATGTGTCGTCCTTTATTTCGAGTTCGCCGTGATATACCAAATGGACAAAATTGTGAACATTATGATTGTTAATTGATAGCACATCATTTATATACCTACCTGTAAGGTTGACTGACGCGTCATCTCTTTTTTATCCAGTAACAGTTTTTTAACAAATTCTGCTTCATATTAATATAAAAATAAATCTGCCAATAAGGGGACACAATTTGTGCCCATATGAATACCAAGGGATTGTTGGAAAACGTGTTCTCCAAAGACTTCATAGATATTATATATGCAACAATTCGAGCGGTTCTTTGTCACAAAAATAGAAAGAAAAAAAAAGGAAAGATAAACACCGCATTGAAGTTCAACAATCAACAATTTATTCAAGATGGCTCATAACTCTCAAAAACAATGTCAGGATAAGAAAATAAATATACCGAGATGCTGACCACTCAACAATACGTGACCTCAAAGGGGAATGACTCGTGACACCTAGGCTAAGCATCGTACGATCCGCACACCCATGTGTATCTCTGCCGCCCAATGCTCTCGGCTTAATAAATAAGTAAACTCTAAGTATGTTTGTTATTTACGATAATAAATTACTTCAATGCGGACAGTCGGACACAGAACTGTGATAATACAACCCCGGAATACAACATACTTAAAATACCCCTCCCCCCTCTTTTTTCTGTACTGCCGGTACTTAAATCCTACATCGCTAGTAAACCCGTCTATCTATGAAACGGTAATCTAATAAATAATCCCTAAGTTCTAAGTTACGACATCAAAGTCAATACGACTTGACCCTTATGTACTTAAATCAGAATCCGAATAATTAAGTCGTAAAACGTTCAGGACAACAAACTAACCAACTAACATAAACTTCATAACACTGTCATGATAGACCAAAATACTAAATAGGAACTAGATTATCTATAACAATTTCAGCTAAATTCATGACTGAATCCCAGAATACGGACTATCCGGACAAATAGTGTCCTTATAAAAATTAGCATCATCCACTACCAAGTTCGTAAAATTTACAGTGTATCTACTTATGTTTCTCAGTGAGATGTGTTCTCTAGGAGATGATGATTGATACTGATTGATTGATGATTATTTACTGTTTTACGTCCCCTTCGAGAATATTTCACTCATATGGAAACGTCACCAATGCCAGTGAAGGGCTGCAAATTTTAGGCCTATGCTCGACACTCAGGTTCTTTGAGCAGGGAGATATCTTTTTCGTGCCACGCCTGCTGTGACACGGGACCTCAGTTTTTCCGGTCTCATCCGAATGACCGCCAATTCAGTCGCCTCTTACGACACGCAAGGGGATGCCGGGGCCCTATTTTAACCCGGACCCCTACGGGGATGATTGATACTGAAGCTGAGCATCCTGATATAGACTTGTCTAACCAATCACTTTTTGTCCTTATTGTCCGGAAGGAATTTAGTCATTCAAATAGTTGTTCGGAAGCGGGCATTCCGGACAGTGATGTTACGAATTCCGGACATGTAGAAATAAACATATCATAATGCAGAAAGATTTGTCCGGATGTAATTAATTAAATAAAGGTGTAATTAACAGCTAAAATTTATATTTTGAAAGTGTACACTATCGTAGTATTTATTAGACTTCAAACATTTCGAATCTATGCGCCTCCAAAAGTAGCGCGCGCACTAATATCGAAGAAAAACGGAAGTGCGGTACAAAACATAGGACTCAGGTGAAACGCTAAATTAAAGCAAATAAAGTGCTCTCTCGAGCACCGGAACAGGGATTGATCAGATATCTAGAGTGAATCGGTCTTCAGACGTCAACACAGGCAGGTCATGGTAAAGTTCGAGAGCGGTAAATAATGATTTACAGACATAAATACGGCATATAAAGTCCACACACAGATTGCTGAGATCCACACGGTAATTACTAAAACCCTTATAAGTGATAAAATTGATAAAGTCATGATTTAAACGATAATTGCGTTGAAATATGTTCGCTGAAATAAAAGTAAAAAAGGTGAAGTCACGAGAAACCATTGACAGGATACATTGTATATGAATAAAAGTACTGCATATTTAAAACTACGAGTAGTAATAATTTACACTGATTCTACGTTACAGCGGACACGGGCAAATTCTGCAGTTTTCGACGTTTTAAGATGCTGGCGTTGAAATGCTGGACGAATTTTATTAAAGAACAAGCAATGCATTTATAAATTATCATATCGGCAATATTTTACAGAAAATTAATTCGCTTTTTAAAAGACGTACATTGAATTTGTTTAGGTTAAAAAAGCAAAAATAGTGGAAAATTGGTTTCCAATGGGTTGCGGTTTCAGCATCACTAAAGCGACATAATTTGTCGAAATGCGCATCTGGTGCATAAAAATTTGGCGATAACTCCGAAATATATGAAATTATATGAACGTTTGAAAACTATCAAGGCATTGTGTGTAAATTCGGTGAAACGCCGAGAGTAAAACGAACTTTACTAAGCTTAAAGTCATACATTAAAGTGTAATATAACATATGTTGACACTGCAATTGAACACTTCATATTTATAATTTAATCATTTTTAAAAATGAAGTCTAAACGTGTTTCTATGCGACTTATTTAAAAACAGGCTTTGTTTAAAAAATAATTATTTTCTTAAGATGAGTTCAATACTTTGTTTTCGACTTGCTGATGCACTTTAAAACTAATGCTAAAAAGGTTTGTTTGGCATAACACTTGTCCATATTCTGGAATATCTATGTTAATTAGCAAACATGACCCCAATTTTTTTTAAGAGAGTGTCCTACGAAACGCGCTTTATCTCTTCTATTCAATAAATTTTATCCAAACTTTGACAACATGAATAGCTCTTTTATCCCATGTTATTAATCATCATGACAAGTAATAAAATAATCAACGAATGGGTATTTAACTAAACAGGGGGTTAAAAATTTTTTTTTTCAGAATTTTACCGGGGAAAAAAAAAGAGAGAGGGGAATTTTTATAGTTTGGTTTTCCTAACCCGTAACGGAATCGCACGGAATTAAGGAGCGTCAATAATAACGTTACGCTAAATTTGAGTTTTTGTGCGAGTTTCTACCATATTTAAAAATATTTTTGTTTTCTATTCTGATAAAGCAGTGTTTCTGAATTTTTACATTTTGAAAGTTCAAATATCAACGAAGCGAAAAATGATATCAGAATAAAGAAACCACTAGTTTTTTCCCCTGTTTTTCCATTTTTTATGTCCATGTTACGGTAGAATCAGTCCTAAACATATAGTTCATCCTTCATCATATTACATTTATAATAAACCTACGCATGTACTTAATATCTACTTCAGAGTACTTGTGTGGGCAATACGAGTGTTTTCGAAGAATATATGCGTGTTGTTTTCCAACAACTAGACCTTTGAATTTTGGGGTGCCTTTTTTGTTTAAAAAACCGTTGTCTATAATCTGGAAAAGCCTAGATTTTAATTGATCGTGAGGAATCGTTGTATACAGTCTAGAGAAAATATATGTTTTGATTCAGTCAATTTTAGAAACTTCTCGTGACTCTAGGTTATCCAAAACTTTCTAGAGTTTTTAAGAATTCACATCCACATTGACAATATGTCTTGAATATGTAGTGGAAGAGTATCTCCGAAGAGACTCTTTAGTAGGCGTTAGTAGTTTAGTTAAAAGTAAAGAAAGGGGCTTATAGAGAATTTACTGGAACTGGTGATGTATCGTTGTATGTAAGGGATTTTATGCTTTTTCGGAATCCAATAAAGGTATTGTCATACAAATTTATCCTGATTCATCAGAATATTGAAAATATTTAAAACAGATTGGTGATTTTGAAGAATTGCATCTTTTGTGAGATTGCTTTGAGTATAAGTAGAATTTCCAGATGTTGAATTAAATTCTATTTCATTTAAAATACAATCATAATAGTGTCCTTTACAAACATAGACATTGTTGTTACTTGCTATATCAGCTGAAAGTAGTACAACGTTTGTATGTAGTCTAATGTAATTCATTTAACCACTTCTCTGGCTTCTTAAAGAACAGACGGATAAATAGTACCCATTTTTCAACGCCAAAAAGGGGGGGGGGGGGGGGGGGGGGGGGGGGGGGGGGGGGGGGGGGGGGGGGGGGGGGGGGGGGGGGGGGGGGGGGGGGGGTGGGGGGGGGGGGGGGGGGGGGGGGGGGGGGGGGGGGGGGGGGGGGGGGGGGGGGGGGGGGGGGGTGGGGGGGGGGGGGGGCCCAGGGGGGGGGGGGGGGGGGGGGGGGGGGGGGGGGGGGGGGGGGGGGCCGGGGGGGGGGGGGGGGGGGGGGGGGGGGGGTGGCGAATACAGTGGACTCATCACTATTCGTGGGGAACCAATGCTCGTGGATTTCATGGATCACTCTTACCCACGAATTTACGTTCCCACGAACATGTTTTCTTTTTTCTTTTGATCGTTATAAATATTATGCCGTTCGCATTGATAATCCACGAAATTACGTCCCCACGAACAACAAAATTTGGTTATCCACTAGCATTGTCCCCACGAATTAAAATGATTTCCACAGTATGGGATTTTAAATAAATTTGGAATAGCTTTGATCCATTGCGACAAATTGTCAAGCCTCCTTATCTCACAGTCAATAGCAAAAATGCAACAGAACATTCACGACAAAAATCGACAATATTAGTATAACAAATGCATACTATCACACCTTTAGAGAATGCATATCAAATATGTTGATAATTTTATTCCGGAGACTCATTTTATTTTGCTTTGTTTTCTTCGAAAGCATACTTGCTCTTGAACACGATCTATTTATCGATGCCCAAATTGTGGTAAGTTTTCATGATTCCTTGTCGTGTAAAACTTGTGTAAACTGTTTATAGTACTTTGATAAGCCCTTAACAATCTCAACATGCCTGCTTTATCACATTAGCGTTAAACTGCAGGAGTATGGTTATTCGATAACTCTTTTTTCCTTCA
>CAJDSM010036634.1:0-14027 GCA_903981925.1 Ostrea lurida
TGACAGAGAGTGAGCGTGTAGAAGAGATACTTATGAGAGCACGCGAAATGTGGTTGATAGTATAGACAAAGGGATCTATATCTAGGCTATGTGACAAGCTGAAATCATTGTTGGATGTAGTATATATATCGTCTCTATCGCGGTAAGGTATGCAATCATATCCTATGTCCTATTTTGTGTTAGCTCTCACCGACACGAAAAGTATATGGTGTGGCTGTCACGCTATTAAAAGAGAAGAGAGATATGGTGAAATCAGAGATAAAGTACTACGTGAGAAGGGCTCTCTCACATCCCAAGTCTTAGGTGGTTGTTGATATAACCGTCTCTATTAGATTGTCCACAACTTCCGAGTGCTGTCATGAATGAATTACTTTTTCTGTTGCCCATGCTGTGCCAAATTCGTCCAGTTTACTGTATACCAGTGATGTAAAAACTTGTGGCAGAAATGGTCAGCCATTTGGACGGCTGTAAAGTTTCTGTCTCTGGATCCTCTGGAGTTTGTTCAAGCAATTATGTTTTAGAAGGGCGTCCACCATTTTCCTACTACAGATCTAGACGCTGCACCTAATAAATTCAAAATAAATATTCCTCTTTTTCCCTTTTTTATTTCCATTCTTTTATTTAAAATTAAAAAATCTGTTAAGGTATTCAAAGTATATACGGACCATATTAATCTAGTTAATGGATAGCGTGATTTTTTATGGTCATGGTCTCATTTGAAGGTTTATTCAAACTAAAAAAAATCCACCAAAGGAATTTTCTTTTGGATTTCCTCCCTTGAATTTTACATGGAAGAGTATGTTGTAGACGAATACTTTTTTATCCTTTTCGTTATACATTTGAATACCATAAAGGGGTAATATAGACGTGTAGTGTTCGTTCGAACAAGATAACAATAAATGTTGGTGCCCCCCCCCCCCCCCCCCCCCCAAATGATTGGACCCCTGGAGAAGGTAATTTTGCCGTATAATAGAGGGGTTTAAACTATACTAATACTATATTATACTATACCACCCCTATCAAAAACACGTATCTATAGACCCCACAGGCAACCTGAAGTGTGGATTTTGTTACCCACCCCCTTTCTCAAAAAATATAGAAACGAGAATTATCTAAAATATGTGATTTCCCCGCCGATCACTTCCATAAGTCGATCTGCATAGTTAGTTTCTACTTTTAGCAAGCTTTTAAAATGACCACTTGTGAGATAGGTACATCTATTAGTACATGTATCTCGCAAATGGCCATTTTAAAGCTTGCTAAAAGTAAAAAACTAACTATGCAGATCGACTTATGGAAGTGATGCGGGGAAATCAATAGATAATTTTCTCGTTTCTATAATTA
Organism: Ostrea lurida; assembly: GCA_903981925.1. Lineage (NCBI taxonomy): Eukaryota > Metazoa > Mollusca > Bivalvia > Ostreida > Ostreidae > Ostrea > Ostrea lurida. The sequence continues at coordinate 1,345 of CAJDSM010036634.1, forward strand.
TTTTTTCATAATTTTATGAGAAGGGAGGGGGGGGGGCAACAATCCACACTTCAGGTGCCTGTGATAGACCCTACTCCTTTTAGAGAAGTGGACGTGTAATTTTGTAATTTTCCGAACATTTTGTCTCTCTCCAGATCCTAATTGACTATTGTAACCCACTTTTGAACAAGATAACAACACCCAAAACAGTTGACAGGCTGAAATTACATGTACATACACAAGCATCTACCAAAAAAAATCTGACCTACGACCCTATTTTTTCTCCAGCAGTGACAATAAACACTCATTATTATTATTATTATATTATTTGCCTACGCTATTGTTATTAAACAAACAAAAATTATCGGTTCATGTTGCTTGGGAAAGAGAAATGAGAAAATATTGTTTAAACCCGGTTAAAGTTGAGTGTAACTAGGCCATAATATAAAGTCTATTACTTATGTCTGAAATATTCTGTAAGTTGGTTTCGTCTGCCATGATAGTAAGATTGTTCGGAATGCATCGCACAACATGATGAAAATGAGCGGGATGAAGGGAGCATTGATTATACACAATATTTATTCGAAGAATTAATGCGCGCATTAATTCTTTTAGAGAGAGCAATAATTCAATTAAAAGAGAGCATTAATTCAATTGTAAATATGTTGAATTAAAGATATCTCTAATTATATTATTGCTCTCTTTAAAAGAATTATTGATATCATTAATTGAATTAATGATATCAATACATGAATTAATGCGCGCAATAATTCAATTATTGCTTCTTCAATTGAATTATTGATATCATTAATTCAATTAAAGAGAGCAATAATTGAATTATTGCGCGCATTAATTCAATTATTGATATCATTAATTCAATTAAAGAGAGCAATATGAATTATTGCGCACATTAATTCAATTATTGCGCGCTTTAATTCATTTAGAGATAGCAATAATTCAATTATTGCGCTCTTCAATTCAGCAAAAGAATTAATGCGCGCAATAATTCAGAATTAAAGATATCATTAATTATTTAAAGAATATCTTTAATTGAATTATTGCGCGCAATTAAATGAATTATTAATTATTAATGATATCTTCAATTATTTGAGTTTAGTGTTAATTTGACGCTCCATAGGTGTCAGTTAAAAGCATTTTACTTCATACCAAAACCTGGACCAAAACCACCATTAACGATTACCTACTTTCATGGTCATTTCAATCTGTCTGTGATTTTGCATATGACTATTCTGTATCGCGAGGTATTTGATAGGGACAGGGTCGAGAGGCAGCTATTAAAAATAGCATGGTCCCTTTTTAAAGTATATGTACAGTTCTCCGATATATCTTTTTCTAAGTGTGAATGAGTTTTTGCGGATTGTATTCATAGATTTAAAGGATATCAAGACATAAATGTTTAATTTTCATGAATATTTTAAAATTTTAAAATAATATTGTGGAGTGGATTACCTAAGTATAATACACGAAACCATTAAGAATGAATTAACTTTCATACAGACACCAGGCATGCGCAATCAAATCTGTTTACACTGGATTCATGATTCGGAATGGCAGGGAAGACAGGCAGGAAAGGCAGAGGAAAGAGTCTTAGCCTGGTATGTATGCTCAAATGCACATTTAAGATGGTGCAAACGCGAAACAATTGTCTGTTCTTTCTTTTGATCAAAATCATTAATGTTTTGCACAAAAATTGGACGAGAATTTGAGATGGCGGTGAATTCGATGAATCGTGCCCCAGCTTGTTTCTACGAACTGGTCCACTTTGCAGTCCAACAATAATCGATAAGGTGGTCGACCGAGGGGTACCTTTTCTTACTTAGGGCATTTTTTTTGCAGCAATTTTCTACCTGAAATTAATGATCAGTGTTCACATATAATAATTAGCCTATGTGACACACCTCCTTGGCTCCTATTTTGCCGAGTGCTTTGGTCCTTAAAGTCACTTTATGCATCATTTCAATAATATACCCTTTGACTCCAAATCTTGTTTTGTAGAGATTCTCTTGTGGGTTGTAGAGCACAAGACTTTCCTTTTAGATCATTAAAAGCATGTATGGCAGCATTTATAATTTTGTACTAAAGGCTTATGATTTAAAAGTTTAACTGTAGTAAATTTTGATTAATCCAAAGTTCGAAACGTCCCAGGCATGTAAGAAAGTCTAATACTCTACCATGTATCTATTACAAAACAATTATCTGAATATAAATTTTATTTTATAAGCCTCAATTTTAATTAGTAGAATATACTTCTTGTATTGAGCTATCTTATTTGGAATACAGGTGAATTTACAGAGTGACTAAAGTTGAAATTAAATTTTTCCATTTAGATTTCAGACAATTTTTATACGCCCGCTTAAAGGAGTTGGGGTCCCTGGGTCAATAATATATGCGGGCGTATCATGTACCAGCTTGGCAGTGCCCTATTTTTTATAACTTGTCAATTGGGAGTAGTGTTCACTCTTCTTTTTGAAGCAAATATATAATAGCTGGATAGCCTTAAACTTTTGTACAATACTTGTTTTGACCACAGATCTGATATTTTCCTACAATTAATAATGGATCAAAGAAGAATGTTTATAAGTTTTTAGGTTACCTGAAACCTGTTTCTGTATTCTTTTTTTTCATTCTTATAAGTTAGAAAATCAGAAATCCTTATTATACAACAGCAACATCCCTATCGTCAAACAGATCGAATTAAGTTTAGTATACTTACGTCCACACTTTTTTTTTCCCCCGCAGTAAAAGGTTTTTGCCACTCTTTACATAAGTAGTAACTTCACGTACCTTCACTTATTCTCCCCATGTCTCATGGGCCTCCACAAAGCATCTCCATTTATTCAATCCTACTGGCTGCTGTTGTTCTCACTACAATTACAATGTACCAGTCTGCATATGCCCTCTCCCTTTCTACTGTGAGGTGCCAAGCTTTTGGGTTGCCACATTTTTTTCTTTTGTTTTGGGAGCCCATGTTAATTATACTTAATATGCAATGTTACAATTACTGGTAGGATCTTGTCTCAGTGTACAATGTACATGTGTATGTCCAATAAAGTTCCACCTTCTCCTGCTTGCTTCCCCACTGATCAGCCTTATCCTTGCTAGATCTGTAATAGGTCTTCACTTCTCACCCAATCTTCCCATTTAATCTGTATATTACTATATGAACATGTATGTATATTTACAGTGTACTGAAAATGAAGTGATCATTAATTGATGTGAATGAACAAGCTGCTCACTGTATATTGATTTGTTCTCTTTCTGTTTAGTTTTCTAGTTGTTATCATCGTCCAAGTAAACCACATACCTCGCAGTGGGTAATGAAACTGTTGTGAATCACAGAACACATTTCACTTGTGTCTCTGCTTAAATACCAGTTACTAATTAGGGCTAGCGTTCTGCTTCATGCTAAACTTTTATTTATATATATAACTTGGCTTTTTGAATGACCGTCATTTTGAATTATTTTTATCTCCAGCGTTATTCTATAAGCTATATTTGTGGATCATCACGTCAAGTAATGATATGGCTAGCAAAATGTAGTTTCCTCAGGCATTCCATTGAGGATTCAGTACAATGAATCACAATGTATATCGTCTATCAGTCAGTGCATAGAGTTTTTACTGATGAATATGTCATTCTCAGGAATATTATAAAAAATCAATTTAAGGGGTTCATATACTACATGTACATTGTAATGGCTGACTTCCTTTTAGACATGGATGAAAATATAAATATCAGCAGTATTTGTTTCTAAATGCCTAGCGGAGTAGTCAGTAGATTAGTGCGTCAGCTGGTGAACTCACGGCAGATCGCTGGTTTGAGTCCAGCAGGGGTTTTAAAATTTTTTTTTTTCCAGATTACTTTCACTAAAACTGCATTTTTTGAAAATTTTAAAGTTTTCAGTTTCAAAATATTGTTGTGCATATATCCTCTAGTTTTTACCCACATCAAAGAAGTAGTTATGGTTTTGGTCAAATCGTAGTCAATTTGATGAGTTTTCCATTGAGGATATCACAGCTACAACTGAAGATAGGAACTAAAAATGGTCATATTCATAAATGGTACATTCTCGAATACTAGATTTAGAATTTTGGTGAAATTTCGTCACTGGGCAGATTTTTGTCGAAACTGTACCAGGCGTACCTTGGCTTGCTCTTTCTTTGGTATATACCATTCCTTCATAATCATACCCTGTCTTTTTGGATAATGAAGACAATGCTTCCAGTTGTTCCCTTTGATTTGTTGAGATCAACAAATTTTGGGAATTAGTAGCTTTTTTGGTGAATTCAATAAAAAAAAAAAGAATATGAACGTCTACTTTACAGTTACATGATTGTGTAATGAAATTAGGAATAGTCACTTTCTGTGTTGAACATTTTAGATTTGACACTGTCATAGTGCCAGGATTGAGAATCAAATTTGGGTCACCGGGCTGTGAAATGAATTGCCCAAATCTTAAGCAACTGTGACTTGTGAAAGTACTAAGGCTTTAGAATTTCATTTGCCTTTAAAAGAAATCTTACTGAGTGCATGTAACAGTATGTCATGAGCAAAATTATTCTCTCTCCATATAAAATTATCATGAATACATAGATGTGCTCAGTTCACTTTTACATATTTTTTCTGAGCCTCCAGTCGATCAAAGCGACTAAATAAAATGTTAGGGGGGAGATGGAGTAACACTGTGTGTATTGATATTGCAGGAAGAGGTTGTTTAGAGGTACAGTAACATTAGATAGGTAGTGATATAATTTTGATCTAATCATTCCTCATCCTAATACCGAGGAGAACCACGGTGTGACGGCACACAGTGGTTTTGATGTCTTACACTTGCCTTGCATGTGATGTTTTTAACACATCTATAACAGTAGTAATATGTTGCAAAGAATATGATTTGTGTGAAAAACAGATAGGTATACTGTAAACTGAGTGTAGTCTAAACAATATTAGTACAGATAAACAGATTTAATCCAGAGTTTGACATATACATGTATATGTACATGTATATAAAACTGCAATGCATGAGCCTTATATATTATAGTACATAATTATATAGATATACATAATTCTGTACTTTGCGGATATACTAGTATATTCAAGTTAATGCATGTAGAAGAATAGTGTGTTTGAAAAACTGGCAGTTTGCATAATTAATGAATAAATGTGTATTAACTGAGATTTATTAATTAACACTTAATCAAGCAATGGAAATATTTTACAGCATGTGACTAATATTCATGAAAATTTATTTGACAAGACAATGAATTTTTTTCTGATTGGAATTTTTTTTTTTTTTTTTTATTTCATTTTGGGTAAATTTGATATTTTCATGATTTCTTAACAGAATGGAGTTTAGTACATAGTCAGAATAAATGCTTTTATTTTTCTACTGTTTGAATTCCAGGGTAACATTTCATCAGGCTTGATTCCGTCTGCTGCTTTTGCTGTTGTGCCACGAACCCCAGGTCCGGACACCCCGCCTGGTACCAACATCGCTTTGGCGTCTTCCTCAGGAACACTCAACGCATCACTGCTAGCCAAGGCCATGAATCCACCAACCGCAGACGACGACCCCTTCAGTGACCCAGAAAGTAGTCTCTATGACTACCAGGTCATGGAGGAGGCTGGGTAAGTTTTAAAGTTATCATTGATCTGACAGCAATGTTTTAAAAACATATTCTAATGCAACTCTTTTGTAATTTGTATTTTGATTGGCAAATGCACTGAAAATTGAGACGGTGAAATGAGCATTAACGAGATGGAAAGCTTTCGATTGTGACGTCATAATACTGTGATGCAAAAACATAACGTCAAGCGTAAACATTTTGTAACAAAATATAGCAAAACTTGATAAAGTAAGCAAAATTGCATTAGAATGAGAATAACTAATGTTGATTTAATGGTTGCAAACCAGGGTTGGCAAAATGCCGGCATTTAATGCCGGCATTTATCCATATTTTCCATGCCGTGGCAAATACCAGTATTTACCGGTAAATTCCAGTAAATGCCGGCAAATACTGGTCAATATATCAACCACTCTGGAATTTAATTATAATTTTTCTTTGGTTAGTTTTAACTACACTGGTCAATATATTTTATTCTTAAGATTGAAGTTAATACTGAATTATGAGTTTTAAGTTGTTTTTTTAACTTTACACTTAAGAAATGACTGTTATAATTTTCAAGTTTACCGGAGATTGAACTTATGTTGCCTATTTGCAAACTATATAATCCGCGTAGCGGATTATATTATGTTTGCAAATAGGCAACATTGGTTCAATCTCCGGTAAACTTGAAAATTAAAACAGTCATTTCTTAATATTAAATTTCCAACTATTTTGAAGTCATAAACTTGATTTCGAAGCTCTGAATAACAAAATAAATGTCAAAGTTCATGTCGTAGGAATTTAGCTTCAACTGACGTCACAATAAGGAATCGATCATTTGTCTCAATCGGAACATCACACGGCCTCTCCGGAAAAAGCCGAGTGATGTTCCGATTGCATTTGTCTGTGACGTATAGAATTGTGACGTACGAAGTTCAGTTTATATAGTATGAACCATAAAATTAGGTTTACACGGATATAAACCTGAAAATTGTAATAGAACAGATAGGGAGACCGTGTGCAAAATTTAATTATTTTAATTTAAATTTATTACACAATTATTTTTTAGGTGTTTTGTAATTGTTGCTGTACACTTCTAAATAAAGTTTTAGAGTCTTAGCACTTACAACTGTTTGGCAGTCAAGGCATGTTGCAGAGGTCTTTCACTCTTTATCTTTTCAACAACACTGTAAGAAATTCCAAATGGGATGTTGGGATTTCAATCTGAATAACTATGGTGATATTGGTAATGTGTAGGCCTGTGATTATGACCAAAAGTCTTACTGCTGTAAATGTATGGAGGGTTGAAACCATACCATAGCTCATGTCATACTTGATACCCCTCTTTTTCCTTTCAACTTCCTATTTGTGTGGAACAGAAAATAATTTGTGATATTTTATTGCATTCATCTCTGTTTATGTCTGTCTAACCCACCCTGAATTGACAGTTTCTTGAAACTTGTTGTTTTAATAATTTATACCATATGGTCTTCTTATAAGTAGACCAGGTGACACATGCACAGGTAGATTTATACCAGTGATGTATGTTTAACTTTACCCATATTATTAAATTGTTAAAAAATCTTATTCTTAATTTTGTATAGGGTTAAAATCAAGATTCAACTGTTAAAAATGTTTCAGCCTAGGATTTAATCCTGTGAATAATTTGATTTAATCAATTTTAATGTTAATATAATGATAAAGAATTATTTTAGATTTACTTTGATTTCACATTTTGAATTGTTGAAGCTATAAATAAATAAATTTACTTTAAAAGTTCAATTGACCAGTATTTGCCGGTATTTGCCACTTGAGTCTTATTTGCCAGAACCGGTAAATACCAGGAAATCGCGGAAAACCAGGCGCCCAACCCTGTTGCAAACATCTGTTTTACCTGCTCCTCTTACGTGGTTTGCAACCGTTAAATCAGCATTAATGGTCACAAATCACTAATGGGAAGGTAGTCATTCCCTAAATTAGAGGACTGTAGTTTTCATTAAGTACAATTGATATCCAATATGATATGCTAATTTGATATTTTGAGCTACAATGTAGCTTTCCGTAATCAGTACATGTGTTGAAATTTTGTTTATAATTTACATAATGCTTCTAGAGTTGTTCAAGATCAAGGTAACATTTTCATGGATAGAAATTGTGTCTGCCATTCACATATTACTTGTTAGTAAAAGAATATCATATTTGAAATTTGACAGAAAGGCTTTGTCAAAGACCATCAAGCAAAGGAATTTTTCAAAATCCATATGGTCCAGTACTCCAGTTTGGTCATTCAAGTCATTTTCTACACTCATTACTCCAAGGGAATTCTCACGTAGTATTCCGAAGGGATTCTCATGTAGTACTCCAAAGGAAATTAGGTTGACATCTCTTTGTAGTTGTGTTTGGCATTTTATTCAATCAGTGGTTGTTCTTCCACTTTTTAGTTTGTTTTCTTGTTGATTTCCAGGTTTTTGTTGAGTATTCATTTTGCAAATCAAAGTTTTGTGTTTGATTGTTGTTTTATCATGAAATCATACAAAACATGTACTGCTTGTAATACGTTTTAAAATACATGAAATATACATGCCATGATTTTTCTCAAGATTAAATTTCTAATAACAAATGTGTGCTATTTGACAGGTATTCCTCCGTAGAGTTTGGACAGGCTGGTGGCAGCAGGAAGCGGATTAGTTACTCGGACAGGGAGCCCGTACCTTTACCTGGCCCCTCCAGCCTCCGAGAACACGCTATTGACGAGGAAATCCCAGGTATCACTGATAAATTGTGTAGTACATTGTATATTCTAAACTAAACAGCAGTTGTATATTTTATCAGGATGCAAACTTACTTCTGTTAAGGACTACTTTTAATCCCAAATATCTGAAAGAAAAGTGTTTATTGCAAGTAATATTCCTGAATGAGCCTACAGATACACCTTATGCATAGACTAATTAAGCCTCTGACTACTGCTTTTTAGCAAATTGGTGGTACATTTATTTACTAAAATTTCTCATACAGGAATAAAACTATGTGTAGTATTCTGAATTTAGTTGATTTTGATAGTGAAGTAAAGCACTGATATGGCTTATGTTTAGGCCAGTTTTACCACTCACTGGAAAGACAAGAAGACATTGATGATCAGAATGTGCTGTATGCTAAACCTGTCAAGAAAGGAAAGGTATTCATCAAATCTATCGTAATCACAATTAAACCTGTCAAGAAAGGAATGGTATTCATCAAATCTATCGTAATCACAATTCTAACTTCATCACAATGGTTGTGTGGCCCTCTAATTTAATGCTCCTTCCCTTTTTTTCTCCATTTTCTAAATTCCAATACACTTGTGCTTGTGTAGTCTTTTCTGTATTACTTTTATGATTTTCTTTACTTTGAAATTTTTTTAATCTTGTTTTTATGCATGATGAAATTGAAAAAAAAGGGATGGCTCATATTGTGCATCTAAAATCCATTCATAGCATCCTTCACTTTCAAGTTATTGCTTTATATAAGCATTTTAGTCCATGAAGACTTATTGTTAAAGGGAATTGTAGACAACAATGTTAACTCATTTAAATGATGAATTTATTATGACAGAGAACCACTTCAGTTGAGGATCCAACACTTCAACAAACAGGACAGAGAGTGCAAGAAGCTTACCGGCAGGTCATCGAGCCCGACTCAGACGAATTCCAAGAGGAAATGGTATAAAAAGACTAATATCTCACCTAAAGTACTGTAAATGTATTATATTTAACGCATATGATATTTTTGTGGAAATATGATTTTCTAACATTTGACGCAGACTTAATTTAGTGGATATTGGCACAGTTCACTCCCCTAGTTGTCCGTCATAATGCTTGCTTGCAGTGTACTTGATTTAGCGGGAGTTGTCTTTTGCCAAAATCGCTAAAATAAATCCACTGTAAAATATGATACATTTACAGTATAGCTCAACATCATCACATTCTTAAAAGAGTAGTCATGAAATTGTGAGAGTGATTATTGCTGAAAGTTTAGATATGCAGATTTTAATACTTATTGCAGTTTCTTTTTCTTTCAGACAACACAGAAGGTAAACCTATAACCAATTTAGATTGACAATTACTAGTACAACAAAAAAAAACCTTGATTGAAAAGAAATTTGCATGTTATTCTTAAGTACAAGAATGATATGTACTAATGAGTCAGGTAATTTATAGGTAACCACGGTTACAATAGAGAGAACCCCAACAGACAGACCTACAAAGCAGTCTACACCCAGAGGTAAGATCAAGTAACCAATGTAGTTAGTACAATTCTGCTGCACAGTTTCCTCTATAGTGTTATGTAATCTTTACTTAAACACTTACAAGATTTGTATTAGAATCCTAGCTTTTATGTTCTTGTTTAAATCCAATGCCGATCATTCTAATCTACCATGGTTATTGCAAAGAAATGCTGTGACTATTATTTTCCAATTTATACCAGTTAATGAATTACCATTAGAACAGTGTTACATTTTGAGCTTCCACAAGAAAAAGGAATATAGGGGTTTGATATGTAAAACTTTAATTATTTTTGGTAATCAGTTTCATATCTTCAGTCTGACTAGATGTTGTGTATTGCATTAAATCAATCAGTATGTGTACAATTGTACATTGTAGCTCTGAACAAGTTATGGAGTAGATTAAAATTATTTTAGGATATTTAAACCAATTTTGGTACATTAAATTCCTCTAAAATGCGCAGAGAATTACCTGTACCTGTAGAACTTAATGGTGCTCAGGGATATATTTTAATACATACAGTGCTTCCCATTAACGCCACAATAGTAATTACTTGTCATTGGGCAATGCCTGTTCAATTAAAGGCACTATCGATAGTACTAGGTTTAATAATGAAAAGCACCCTATCCTGGTCTGTAAAACTCTATATTTATTTTGATTTCTTTGGAAAATAACTAGTTGATGTTTCTCCTGTGTGTTTTGTCAATATCTGTATGATTTTATTAACATTTTTCCTTCTTCCTGTAGCACATGTCTTACTGTCTCTAACCTCCTCCCTGTCTGTGTGTTGTTTTTATAACAGAGATACAAGAGGAGACCTTGGTCAAATCGTCAAAGGAAGACCAGTTAATGCCTGCTGAGACTCCTGGTATTACTTAATAACAAAAATTGAAGTTTTTAATTGGGATCAGTGTTCAGATTCTATTTTCCCAAGTCATAATAATTATAAGGCAATACCTTATTTATGCACCCAATTTCCCTGCATGTGTATAATAAAGTATTTATTAAGACACAGTGTAATAAATCATGTTCAGTTGATTTGTATGTACAGTTAACTCTCGAATTATCGCCACTCAATTCACACCATTTTCGGTTTAACGCCACATTTTTCTAGGAACGTTTTTCCTGCTACTTAAAATTCTCGTTAAAACGCCACAATTCGCATTCGCCACGGTGTTTTCAGTACAAATGTCTGTTTCACAGTCTAATTATCTCGATAAACCGCCATGGGTACCTGTGGTCACCGAAGCGGTAAATTGGTCATTATCGATCTCCAGTGTCCACCTGTGCTGAAAGACCCAGTAATTACTGTGTTAAGTAAACAAGAAAAGATAGTGGCGTTATCTGTATATTATAGAAAACCCGTTTCAGTTTAGGTACGGCTTGGCCACAAAGGAGAGTTCTTTAGAGTTTCGAAGATAAAAAGTAAAGGTTTTGTGATGTTTACCACAAATAATTATGTTAAAAATGTTTTAAATAAATTTATTACAGAAAATATTTACATGAATTATATAAGCAAACATGGAAAACAGTGGTAATTCTTTTTCTACATAATGGCAGAACTTTTTTCTTCAAAATGGCGGAAATTCAATTCATCGCCAAATTAAGATTCAAAAGAACAAAAGGTGGCGGTTTATCGAGAGTTGACTGTACAATGATCTGTTCAGAAAGTTAAAAGAGGAATTCTTATACAGGTGCTTCTCTTAAATTTCAGTTTATTACCTAATTCCTAATAATAGAAATTCTTATTGTCCAGGTGCATCTCCATCCCCCCGCCGGTCAGGTCGACACTCAGGGTCAAACACTGCCCGTAGTATATCAGAAATACACACGGCCCGCAGCACCGATAAACTCCAACGAGGCCTGGAGGGACAGAATGCTCTGCTGCGCTCCATTAATGAGTCTCTGGAAGAGGAAGTTACAACATTCAGACAAGTCACAGCAGCCCTAGAGAAGGGGGGTATGTATAAATGCTTAGTTAAGTCACAGCAGCCCTAGAGAAGGGGGGTATGTAGAAATGTTAGTTAAGTCACAGCAGCCCTAGAGAAGGGAGGTATGTAGAAATGTTAGTTAAGTCACAGCAGTCCTAGAGAAGGGAGGTATGTAGAAAGTTAGTTTAATCACAGCAGCCCTAGAGAAGGGGGGTATGTTAGAAATGTTAGGCTTAGTTAAGTCACAACAGTCTTAGGAAAGGAGGCACATTTATTTGGAATATTGGGCTAAGCTTAAGATGGTATAGTTTTGTTATTTTTCTACAAAAACTTTGAACCTACCATAAAGAGATGAATACCATTAAATCATTTATTTTTGTTAGATCAATGTTTCACAATTTTAAAATAAGAAAAAACATAAACACACAATGCATTGTTTTTGTTGTCAAAGACTTATTTCTGTATTGTAGTTGAGTTTCTATTATTCATGGGATAAGTAAAATCCCAGGTTATGTCCATATCACAAAATCAATGAAAATTCTATCCCCAGAACTGATTTTACAGTCCATCATTTAATAGGTTTTGATGAGAAATTCTTTCTGGAGAGCAGAATTACTCAGTTTCTGTTTTCTTGTTCAGACCGAGATACAGCAGCTAATCTGCTGCTTAAGAAACAGTTGACTGACATGAAGGATGAGAATGAGACGATGAAGAACACAGTTCATCGACTGACCGTGGAGCTCAGCGAGTACCAGGCCAAATACAGAACACTCAAATCCGAGGAGAGATCGGTAATACGCAGTCAAAATTACTGTATAAAATCAAAGAGATCGGTAATACACAGTCAAAATTGATGTATAAAATCAGAGGAGGGATCGGTAATA
>CAJDSM010036634.1:19745-31170 GCA_903981925.1 Ostrea lurida
TGTAATACACAGTCAAAATTACTGTATAAAATGAGAGATATCGGTAATACGCAGTCAAAATTACTGTACAAAATCTGAGGAGATATCTGTAATACACAGTCAAAATTACTGTATAAAATCAGAGATATCGATAATACACAGTCAAAATTACTATATAAAATCTGAGGAGATATCGGTAATATGCAGTCAAAATTACTGTATAAAGTCCGAGGAGAGATCAGTAATACACAGTCAAAATTACTGTATATAGGTCAAATCCATGCAATTAAAATTTAAATTTCTGGTGTTTGATCTGATAATCTTCATAGATTTTATAATTAATGTGGCTTTAATTGCATTCTAGACTCACCATTGCACGTGATTCCTTTTTGTTGCAGATTGCTTCAGAGTTGTTTGGTTTGCCAAGCAAAGGACCATGTCCATCATGGCTGGTAAGATATTGTCATGTTTCATAATCAAAGTGAAATTTGGAATGAAAATCCCAGAATAAGAGGGGAGTTTTTTTTATTTGTTTTGTTGTTTTTTAGGAGACTAGATATTTACTGATAGCAGCTTTTAAGCTAAACATTTTGAATGAAGTACTTATATTTTTAGATAAATACCAAGTATTTGTCCCCCCTTTTTCTGGCATATGATGATAGACTAGAGGAAAGAGACAAGGTCATCAAGAGATACCAGGTAAGTTTTCAGGTGCTCCTAATTTGTTGTAATGATAATTAACAAATACATACATGTACCATACACAAGTACCATGTGAATGCCTGATAGTCTTCATATATTAGTTAAATGTACTCTTCTTCCAGCTGGAGATAGAAAAGCTCACACTCCAGGCTGAGGACATTGTCACTGAGAACCAACAGCTTCAGGAAAAATTTGAACGAATTCAGACTGACAACCCAGTGGACATGAATGACTGGTAACTTGGTTATCCTTTCAAAATCTGATGGATTGAATGTTCATGAAAGCCTACATTCGTGCTACATTTCAGTTTCTCCCCCAAACTTGGTTTATAGTGATCAAAATGGTGTAGCAAATCCAATAATTTGACAGTCTTTGAAATCAGTAGTGTACAGCATATCTATTAGAAATAAGATGAATATTGTTCTAAATCAAGTATCAAGCACAGGTACAAATAACACTCTATATACATGTACTTATACCTTTTTTATGTCACTGAAGTCACTTAGGTGACCTATTGTAATTGGTCAGCATCTTTTGTTTGTTGTCCATTTTTTGTTAACAAGTGAATACTTTTTAACTTTTACCATTCTAATTCTTTTCAAATTTGGTATGGAGCATCTATGGGACAAGAGGGACATAAATTGTAAATTTCAAAAACTGTCAAAAATTTAACAAGTTAAAAAATCTTCTCTATAACCACATATCTGCAAGAAAAACTAAATGCATATTAATGTAGAGCAGGAAGGTCTCTATTAAAATTATATATTTTATAATCCTTTGGATAGAGATTTTGACTCCAGGGAGGGGTCAAAACTTGGTTCATAATGTTTATGTGTGAAACATTCAAATGACACCTTCTTTAATGTTATGAATACTAAACTGAAAATACACAAATATTGAAAAGGAGCAGGTGGTTCTTTACCAAAGTTGTAAATTTCATGATCCCAGAGGTATAGATTTTTGTGTCGCCTGCCTGCGTTAGCGGAGGCAGGCGAACATATAGGGATCACTTTAGTCGTCTAGGCCGTCATGTGGCATCACAAAAATTTCTGTCACATTTTTCTCTCAGAAACCACATAAGCCAGCTTCCTGTGATAATCAGTATGGACAACTGTATCGTGTAACGCCAGTTTCCAATCTGCCGCATGTCCACTTCCTGTTTGACGCGATTAGAATATTTTTAACATGGACAAATTCTGTCACATTTTCTCAGGAACCACACTGGCCAGCTTCCTGCATATTTGGCACCATTGCATCAGTCATGGACAACTGTATTGTGTAACACGTTTCCCAATCTGCCACATTTCCTTTTCCTGTTTGACACAACTTAGAATATTTTCACATGGTTAAATTTCATAGAGGCACAGAAGAGGATTATGCACCAGGTAAGATTTAATACTCAAGTGATGTATTGTTTTAACCCTTTACCCCATATTATTAAATTGTTTTAAAAAATATCTTATCTTAATTTGTATTAGAGGTTAAAATCAAGAATTCAACTGTTAAAAATGTTTCAGCTAGGATTTAATCCCTGTGAATAATTTGATTTAATCAATTTTAAATGTTAATATAATGAAATAAAGAATTATTTTAGATTTACTTTGATTTCACATTTGAATTGTTGAAGCTATAAAATAAATTAAATCTTACTTTAAAAGTTCAAATTGACCAGTATTGCCGGTTATTTTGCACTTGAGTCTTATTTGACAGGACCGTAAATACCAAGTAAATGCCGGCGGTAAATACCAGGGGTGGAATTTACCGCCCAATCCCTGTTGCAAACATCTGTTTTAACCTGCTCCTCTTACGTGGTTGGCACCGTTAAATCAGCATTACTGGTCCAACAAATCACTATTGGAAATGGGGGGTGGGGGGGGGGGTTAGTCATTCCCTAAATTTAGAGGACTGTAGTTTTTCATTAGTAGCACATTGATATCCAATATGATATGGCTAAATTTTTGATATTTTGAGTACAATGTAGCTGTCCCGTAATCAGTACATGTGTTGAAAATTTTGTTTATACATTTACATAATGCTTCTAAGAAGTTGTTCCAAAGATCAAGGTCAACATTTTCAATGAATAGAATTGTGTCTGCCATTCACATATTACTTGGTTAGTAAAGAATATCCATATTTGAAATTGACAGAAAGCGCTTTGTCAAAGACCATCAAGCAAAGGAATTTTTCAAAAATCCATATGGTTCCCAGTACTCCAGTTTGGTCATCTCAAGTCATTTTTCTACACTCATTACGTCCAAGGGAATTCTCACGTGGTATTCCGAAGGGACTTCTCATGTAGTACTTCCAAAGGAAATTAGGTTGACATCCTCTGTTTAGTTGTGTGTTGGCAAGTTTTATTCAATATCAGTTGGGTTAGTTCTTGCCACTTTTTAGTTGTTTTCTTGTTGATTTCCAGGTTTTTAGTTGAGTATTATTTTGCAAATCAAAGTTTTGGTGTTTGATTGTTGTTTTATCATGAAATCATACAAAACATGTAACATGCTTGGTAATACGTTTTAAAATAATGAAATATTGACATCCATGATTTTTCTCAAAGATTAAATTGCTAATAACAAATGTGTGCTATTTGAACAGGTATTCCTGCCGTAGGTTTGGACAGGCTGGTGCAAGCGAGGAAGCGGATTATGTTACTCGGACAGGGAGCCCGTACCATTTTACCTGGCCCCTCCAGCCTCCCCGAGAACACGCTATTGACGAGGAAATCCCAGGTATCACTATAATTGTGTAGTACATTGTATACTTCTAAACCTATAACGAGCAGTTGTATATTTATCAGGATGCAAACTTACTTCTTGTTAAGGACTATTTTAATTCCCAAATATTGAAAGAAAAGTGTTTATTGCAATAATATTCTGAATGAGCCTACAGATACACCTTATGCATAGACTAATTAAGCCTCATTGACTACTAGCTTTTTAGCAAATTGGTGTACATTTATTTCTAAAATTTCTCATACGGAAATAAAACTATGTGTAGTATTCTGAATTTAGTTGATTTTGATAGTGAAGTAAAAGCACTGATATGGGCTTATGTTTAGGCCAAGTTTTACAACTCATGGAAGCAAGAAGACATTGGAGAGATGATCAAGAATGTGCTGTATGCTAAACCTGTCAAGAAAAGGAAAGGTATTCATTCAAATCTATCGTAATCACAATTAAACCTGTCAAGAAAGGAATGGTATTCATCAAATGCTAATCGTAATCCACAATTTAGAACTTCATCACAATGAATTTGTGTGGCCCTCCTAAATTTAATGCTCCTTCCCTTCTTTTTTCTCCATTTTCTAAATTCCAAATACACTGTGTGCTTGTGTAGTTCTTTTCTGTTATTACTTTTATGATTATTCTTTTACTTTGAAATTTTTTTAATCTTTGTTTTTATGCATGATGAATTGAAAAAAAAGGGATGGTCATATTGTGCCTCTAAACATCCATTCATAGCATCCTTCACTTTCAAGGTTATGCTTTTATATAAGCATTTTAGTCATGAAGACTTAATTGTTAAAGGGAATTGTAAGAACAACAATTGTTAACTCATTTAAAATGATGAATTATATTATGACAGAGAACCTACTTCAGGTTTGAGGATCAAACTTTCAACAAAACAGGACAGAGAGTGCAAGAAGCTTACCGGCAGGTCATCGAGCCCGACTCCAGACGAATTCCAAGAGGAAATGGTTATAAAAAGACTAAATATCTACCTAAAGTACTGTAAATGTATTATATTTAACGCATGATGAAATATTTTTGTGGAAATATGATTTTCTAACTTTGACGCAGACTGTAATTTAGTGGATATTGGCACATTCACTCCCCTAAGTTGTCCGTCATATGCTTGCTTGGCAGTGTACTTGATTTAGCGGGAGTTTTGTCTTTCTGCCAAAATCGCTAGAAAAAAATCCACTGTTAAATATGATACATTTACAGTATAGCTCAACATCATCACATTCTAAAAGAGTAAGTCATGAATTTGTGAGAGTGATTATTGCTGAAAGTTTAGATCACTGCAGATTTTATACTTATGCAGTTTCTTTCTTTCAGAACAACACAGAAGGGTAAACCTATACACCAATTTAGATTGACAATTACTGTACAACAAACAAAACCTTGATTGAAAAGAAATTTGCATGTTATTCTTAAGTACAAGAAATGATATGTACTAATGAGTCAGGTATTTATAGGTAACCACGGTTACAATAGAGAGAACCCCAACAGACAGACCTACTAAAGCAGTCTAAACACCCAGAGGTAGATCAAGTAACCAAATGTAGTTAGTACAAGTTCTGCTGCAGCAGTTTCCTCTAATAGTGTTATGTAATTCTTTCTTAAACACTTACAAGAATTTGTAATTAGAAATACTAGGCTTTTAATGTTCTTGTTTAAATCCAATGCCGATCATTCTAGAATCTATCCATTGGTTTATTGCAACGAAAATGCTTGTGACTATTATTTCCAAATTTATACCAAGTTAATGACTTACCATTAGAACAGTGGTTACATTTGAGCTTCCACAAGACAAAGGAATATAGGGGTTTGATATGTAAAACTTTAAAAATTATTTTTGGTAATAAGTTCATATCTTCATCTGACTAGATGTTGTGTATTGCATTAAATCAATCAGTAATGTGTACAATTGTAATTGTAAGCTCTGAACAAGTTATGGAGTAGATTAAAAGAATTATTAGGATATTTAAAACCAATTTTTGTACATTAAATTCCTCTAAAATGCGGCAGAGAATTACCTGTAGCCTGTAGAACTTAATGGTGGGCTCAGGGAATATATTTAAATACATACAGTGCTTCCCCATTAACGACAATAGTAATTACTTGTCATTGGGCCCAATTGCCTGTTCAATTAAAGGCACTAATGCGATAGTACTAAGGTTAATATTGAAAAAGCACTCTGCTATCTGGTCTGTAAAAACTTCTATATTTTCATTTTGATTTCTTTTGGAAAATAACTAAGTTGATGTTTCTCCTGTGTGTTTTTGTCAATTCTGTATGATTTTATTAACATTTTTTACCTTCTTCCTGTAGCACATGTTCCTTACTGTCTCTAACCTCCTCCCTGTCTGTGTGTTGTTTTTATAAACAGAGATACAAGAAGGAGAAACCTTGGTCAATATCGTCAAAGGAAAGACCATTAATGCCTGCTGAGACTCCTGGGTATTACTTATAACAAAAATTGAAGTTTTTAATTGGGATCAGTGTTCAGATTCTATTTCCAAAGTCATAATATTATAAGGCAATAGCCTTTATTTATGCACTCCAATTTCCCCTGATGTGTATAATAAAGTATTTATTAAGACAGCAGTGGTAATAATCATGTTCAGTGTTGATTTGTATGTACAGTTAACTCTCGAATTATCGCCACTCAATTCATCCACCAATTTTTCGGTTTAACAGCCACATTTTTCTAGGAACGTTTTTCCTGCTACTTAAATTCTCGTTAAAACGCCCAAAATTCAGCCATTCGCCCCGGTGTTTTCAGTACAAATGTCTGTTTCAACAGTGCTAATTATCTGCGATAACCCGCCATGGGTAACCTGTGGTCACCGAAGCGGTAAATTGGTCATTATCGATCTCCAGTGTCCACCTGTGCTGAAAGACCCAGTAATACTGTGTTAAGTGAAACAAGAAAAGATGTAGTGGGCGGTTATCTGTATATATAAGAAAACCCGTTCAGTTATAGGTACGGCTTGGCACAAAGGAGTTCTCCTTTTAAGAGTTTCGAAGATAAAAAGTAAAGGATTTTGTGATGTTTAACCAGAAAACAAATATTATGTTAAAAAATGTTATTAATAACATTATTAAGCAGAAAATATTTACATGAATTATATAAGCAGAACATGGAAAACAGTGGTAATTCTTTTTCTACATAATGGCAGAACTTTCTTTCTTCAAAATGGCGGAACATTCAATTCATCGGCCAAATTAAAGAATTCAAAGAACAAAAAGGTGGCGGTTTATCGAGAGTTGACTGTACAATGATCTGTTCAGAAAGTTAAAAGAGGAATTCTTAATACCAGTGGCTTTTTCCCCTCTTAAATTTCCCAGTTTATTTACCTAATTCCTAATAATAGAAATTCTTATTGTCGCAGGTGCATCTCCAATCCCCCCGCCGGTCAGGTCGAAACTCAGGTCAAACACTGCCCGTAGTATATTCAGAAATACACCCCGCCGCCAGCACCGAATAAACTCCAACGAGGCTGGAGGGAGCAGAATGCTCTGCTGCGCTCCATTATGAGTCTCTGGAAGAGGAAAGTTACACACATATCAGACAAGTCACAGCAGCCCTAGAGAAAGGGTATGTACATAAATGTTTAGTTAAGTCACAGCAGGCCCTAGAGAAGGGGGTATGTAAGAACATGTTAGTTAAGTCACAGCAGCCCTAGAGAAGGGAGGTATGTAGAAAATGTTAGTTTAGTCCACAGCAGTCCTAGAAGAAGGGAGGTTATGTAGAAATGTTTAGTTAAGTCACAGCAAGCCCAGAGAAAGGGGGGTTGATGTAGAATGTTAGGCTAGTTAAGGTCACAACATCCTTAGGAAAGGAGGCACAAATTTTTATTTGGAATATTGTGGCTTCAAGCTTAAGATGGTAATGTTTTTGTTATTTTTCTACCAAAAACTTTGAACTACCAATAAAGAAAGATTTGAATACCATTAAATCATTTATTTTTTGTTAGATCAATGTTTCAACAATTTTTAAAATAAGAAAAAACCATAAACACCATAACAATTTGCCCCCAAGAGAAAAATTGTTTTTGTTGTCCAAAGACTTTATTTCTGTATTAGTTGAGTTTCTATTATTCCATGGATAAGTAAAATCCAGGTTATGTCCATATCACAAAACAATGAATTCTTATCCCCAGAACTGAATTTACAGTCCCATCATTTAATAGTTTTGGATGAGAATTTCTTCTGGAGAGCAGAATATACTCAGTTCTGTTATTCTTGTTCAGACCGGAATACAGCAGCATAGATCTGCTGCTTAAAGAAAACAGTTGACTGACATGAAAAGGATGAGAATGAGACATGAAAGAACACAGTTGTCATCGCTGTACCTGTGGGAGCTCAGCGGTACCAGCCAAATACAGAACACTTCAAATCCAGGAGAGATCGTATAGCGCAGTCAAAATTACTGTATAAAATCAAAGAGAGTTCGGTAAGTACAACAGTCCAAAATGTGATGTATAAAATCAGAGAGGGACGTAATATCGTAGTCCAAAATTACTGTAATAAATCCGAGGAAGAGATCGGTAGTACAACAGTCAAAATTAAATGAATAGACCAATAGAGGAGGGATCGGTAATACGCAGTCAAAATTAACTGTATAAATCCGAGGAGAGATACGGCGTAGTACAACAGTCAAAATTACTGTATAAAAAATCCGAGGAGAGATCAGTAATACACAGTCAAATAATGTAATGTATAAAATCAGAGTAGATCGGAAAATACATCAGTCCAAAAATTACTGTTTTAAAATCAAGAGGAGAGATAGGCTCGACATTAACTTTTTACTCCACGGTTGTACCGATTCGGGACAAGTGACTTTGAATATTTACCTTGTCCAAACACAAATTTATGCCTTGTCCCAAAGAAACAATTAAAATTAAAACCTTTTAATAATAATGCTTATTAATGTAGCTGACCAAAGTTAAAAACAGAACTGTCCTTGTTCAGGTAAACAAACATAAAAACAACTTTTACAGTCAACAACGAATATATTTTTAATCACTTTCCTCACGTCTCCCCTAGAAGATCATAATTAAGGGTTGAATCAAGCAAAGTCGAGATGTCCTATCGAGGAAAGGTTTCGCTGCCTTCTAAACACATGACGACATAAGCACTGAAAAAAAGGTTTACTGCGTTCTGTTCTCAATCCGCTTTTGGTGTGACAAGACTTCACAGATGCAACTGTAAGTGACGCCTAAAAAAGTGTAGATAGGCGATGTTGCCCGAAACGAAAATCCTTAGATTGAAAGTAGAAACAATTTTAATGAACTTCGATTCCCCGATTCTAGACGGCGATCTCCTTGTTGAACGCACAGCCTTTGTCCAACTTTGAGAATACGATTAAATCATCGATAAATGACAAAATATTTTTCTTGGTTTTTGAATTTTTATATAATACTTCTTGAGACATCTTTTCTAACATAATGCCTGAAAAATATCAACTTGTCCAAAGTGGACAGTATAGGCAATATTAACTTGTCCGTAAAATTGTTTCTGCTGGTACCTCGGGACAGGTTAATGTCGAGCCCTGGAGATCAGTAAATCACACAGTCAAAATGTACTGTATCAAATCAGAGGATATCGAAATAAGCACAGTCAAAAAATTACTTATATAAAAATCTGAGGAGATATCGGTAATACGCGTCAAATTTACTGTATAAAATCTGAGGAGATATCTGTAATACACATCAAATTACTGTATAAAATGAGAGATATCGGTAATACGGCAGTCAAAATTACTGTAATAAAATCTGAGGAATATCGGTAATATGCAGTCAAAATTACTGTATAAAATCTGAGGAGATATCGGTAATAAAACGCAGTTCAAAATTACTGTATAAAGTCCGAGGCGAAGAATCAAGTAATACACAGTCAAAATTACTGTATATTAGGTCAAATCCATGCAATTAAAATTTTAATTTCTGGTGTTGATCGTACTTCATAGATTTTATTAATTAATGTGGCATTTAATTGCATTCTAGACTCACCATTGCACGTGATTCCTTTTTGTTGCTAGATTGCTTCAGAGTTGTTTGGTTTGCCCAAGCAAAGGAACCATGTCCATCATGGCTGGTAAGATATCTTGTCATGTTTTCATAATCAAAGTGAAATTTGGACCATGAAAAATCCCAGAATAAGAGGGGGAGTTTTTTTTTATTTGTTTTGTTGTTTTTTACGGAGACTAGATATTTACTGATAAGCAAAGCTTTTAAGCTAAAACTTTTGAATGAAGTACTTATATTTTTAGATAAATAACCAAGTATTTGTCCCCACCTTTTTCTGGCATATGATGATTAGACTAGAGGAAAGAGACAAAGTCACGCAAGAGATACCAGGTACGCTTTTTCAAGGTGCTCCTAATTTTGTTGTAAATGATAATTAACAAATACTAACATGTACCATACACAAGTACCATGTGAATGCCTGATAGTCCTTCAGTCATATTGTTAAATGTACTCTTCTTCCAGCTGGAAGATAGATAAAGCTCACAACTCCAGGCTGAAGGACATTGTCACTGGAGAACACAACAGCTTCAGGAAAAATTTGAACGAATTCAGACTGACAACCCATGTGGACGATGAATGACTGGTACTTGGTTATCCTTTCAAATCTGATATGGATTGAATGTTCATGAAAGCCTACCATTCTGCTACATTTCATGTTCTCCCCCAAAACTTGGTTTATAGTGATCAAAAACTGGTGTAGCAATCCAATAAATTTGAGCAGTCTTTGAAAATCAGTAGTGTACAAGCATAATTATTAGAAAATAAGAATTGAATCATGTTCTAAATCAAGTATCAAAGCACAGGTAACAAATACACACTTCTATTTACATGTACTTATACCTTTTTTATGTCACTGAAGAGTCACTTAGCGTGACCTATTTGTAATATGGTCAGCAATCTTTTGTTTGTTGCTCCCATTTTTTTAACAAGTGAATACTTTTTAACTTTTACCATTCTAAATTCTTTTCCAAATTTGGTTGGAGCATCTAATCCGCGGCACCAAGAGGGACATAAATTGTAAATTTCAAAAACTGTCAAAAATTTAACAAGTTAAAAATCTCTCTATAACCACATATCTGCAAGAAAACTAATGCACTATTCTGTAGCGGCAAGGAGTCTCTATAAAATTAATATTATCTATAATCCTTTGGATAGAGATTTTGACCTCGCAGGTGAGAGGGTCAAAACTTGGTTCATAATGTTTATGTGTGAAACATTCAAATGACACCTTCTTTAATGTTATGAATACTAAACTGAAAATTACACAAATATTGAAAAGGAGCAGGTGGTTCTTTACCAAAGTTGTAAATTTCATGATCCCAGAGGTATAGATTTTTGGTCGCTTGCCTGCGTTAGCGGAGGCGACATATAGGGATCACTTTAGTCGTATATGCGGACGTCTTGTTGGCATCAACAAAATTTTTTGTCACATTTTTCTTCAGAAACCACATAAGCCAGCTTCTCTGATAATCAGTATGGACAACTGTATCGTGTAACGCCAGTTTCCAATCTGCCGCATGTCCACTTCCTGTTGACGCGATTAAGAATATTTTTAACATGGACAATTCTGTCACAATTTTCTCAGAACCACACTGGCCAGCTTCCTGCATATTTGGCACATTGCATCAGTATGGACAACTGTATTGTGTAACACGTTTCCAATCTTGCCACATTGTCCTTTTCCTGTTTTGACACAACTTAGAATATTTTCACATGGTTAAATTTCTGTCACATTTTTTCTCAAACCACGCCAGCTTCCTGATATTTAGTACAGAGCATCAGTTATGAGAAACTGTATCGTGCTGGTTCGATTTCCAACTGTCACCCCCCTTCCTGTTTGACGCATCTTTAATTTTTTTGACATGAAACAAATCTGTCACAAAGTAGTGGACTGAGGGCCCCGAGAACCTTGGAAATTAGATATGTCTTTATTTCATATAGAATAATGAAATTAGAAGTAGGCAGGCGACACATGTCTTCCTC
>CAJDSM010036636.1:0-13562 GCA_903981925.1 Ostrea lurida
GTGATAAGGAACAAAATCCAAACCAAAGAGGCCACAAACTTATCGGTAAACCTGAGTATAAACCGTCGAGAAAAATGTGTTAAATGTATCATAGTCTCAAAACCGGCGTGTAACCGTCAGCAGAGGATGCTTACTCCTCCATGGCACCTGATCCTGCCTTACGCTTTTGTCAAGGTCCGTGGGCCCAACATCGATGTTGTTTGTGGTTTTTGGGGAATATGATTACGTATAAATACTTTGTACTTCGCCATTATTATATACATATGACAAAAGTCGAGTTAGAGGGATAGCGACGAACCCTGACAAACGCGAAGCAGTATCAGGTGTCATGTTAGGAGTAAGTCTATTTGCTGAACCGTCATACCAGCCGTGAGCCCATATCGTAACAAGGTAAAAGGGATACACGTCGTCAAATCTAATTACGAATGACAGTCTAACAAGGACATGGAATCAAATCGTCAACATATGACTTAATCGCAGACATGGTCAGTATCTAGAGAAAAGTATTCGATTGTACCCAAGAACTACGAAATCTATAATCATTATATTATTTCGCATATCTAAGGTTAGTACTATAATTCAGCAGAAGTATTAAAGAAGTGTTTTTTTAAAAAAAACATACCCCGAATGTTGTCTACTCATGAAAACTTACTAAATACATATATGTAAAGGCAAAAGATATTCACAGTTTAGCTAATTCGGATTCATCATTACTTCACTATAGGTACATTTATTCTTCATCACCGCTTCATATATTACATCTAATATCTTAAGGAACTACAGTGCCATAATATTCTAGATGTATTCAAGGTAGTGTAGATTTATATGCTCAAAATCGTGTTTAAGGTTGGTTCAAACAAGAACCAGGGGGTAGAATGGGCCACCGACGCGGAATCAAAATTTTACATGGTAATAGAGAAGCAAAATATTCATTCAGTTCCTGCAGGGGGGAAAGTTTTATCCAAGTCATTGGCCCGGTATCTTACTGGTCATAATCAGCACCTCCCGTTTACTGCATATTTATATTTTGACAAACGTGACAGAATAGTGATCCAAATTACTTAGTCTTACTCGAGGATTTTACAAAAGTGAAAAAAGTTCAGAGTTAGCGAGGACTAAATCTTAACTTATTAAACATATACAAACATTCGTGAGGGTTACAGCTCTTCTCCTCATTGAGTTTGGTGAAAAGCCCCATATCTCATCGGATAAGAATGACGCAATATATTCATCAAGACTTTATACAATTTGTTTCACGTGAAACTGATGAATGGCGTCCATCGAATTACAAACTGACAAAGCTATGAAGCATGTAAAGATATCAAGATTGCCAATATTTTTGCATTGAACTGCTATACTTGAATGATAGAAGATAAGTTGGTGGAATGAAACCTCTTACATTTCTTATATTATTCCAGAAGCTAGGCCGGGGGCGAGATGTAATTAACGTCATTTGTAGCATGCACGCCTTCTCTTCGTAACATCAATTAATTATCTGAGTCCCCATTGATTGACGTTGAACCAAGTAGCCGTTTGAAGGTAATCCCACAGAAAGGTTAATAGATACTTTGACTATGGCCGTGAAACGATGTACAGAGAAAATCATTCAATGGGGTGATGTTTTCAACGGTGACCTTACCTGAAAACGAAAGGTAATGTGTCGAGTTACCAATAACCACTGGAATCATACTGGGTTTGTGTTAATATGATTTTGCATTGCTTCCCAAAAGTAAAGAGGTAGAAGCTCTTATTGGCAAAACATTATTTGCTAAGTAAATGTTAAAAATGTAGAAATCCACTTTCAAATTCTGGATCCGCCCCTGAATTTGTTAAATCCAGAAGGTATCGCTTTGTGTTGGTGCGCATATGCTTAGAAATAATAATGAAAGGGACCGAACGCGCAAGACACTCGGAATCAAGGATATTTTTAAAATTACTGATTAGCAACGCATATTAAGAGCAATTCTCGTGTAACGACAAAATATTTCGGCACGCACTGAAAAAATATTCCACTATAATGTTACATTCAATAGAAAATACATGAATCGCTGAAAAAAAATTGTTACACATATTTGAAAAGTGGACCGTTTCCTAGTAACGGGCTATTTATATTACGAGAAAACGGGAAATTTGCAGTTTTTTGGAAATTTCACTTCATTTAAAATATTTGAAAATTTGACAATGAATTTTGTGCCTGTCATAGTGAGATAAAGTTGTGGCAATTCGATCAATATGTAAATTTATCTGGATATGATGTCACTTTGTGTAGCACAGGTCATACTTGGACTTAAAATCACAAAATTTAGCCAGTTTTTTCTAGTTTTTTTTGGCAACTTCCTGAGGCAAAAAGTCGGGCACATTAGAGGAAATCAAAACTTGATTTAAGAAGAAGATATATAATATGATTATAAGGTTGGATAAAAAAATCAATGGGCAAATGAATATCTCATAACAAAAAATGGTATGGAAAGTTGAAATTTCTTCAAATTTTGCTGATTGAGTTATCTCCCTTGCGGAATAATCTAGTATAGGAGATAATAGTAGTGGTTTTGTAAACAGGAGAAATGAAAGACATGCGAAAATAGTGGTTTATTGGGTATTTTAAACACCCTTTACCATCATTCTGTATGTATTGTGATGTATTTCACTTGAGGAGTCGCATTAACAACAGCACCCACGTGTGGTAAAAAAAAGTTTTCCAGACAAATATTGTCATGGAATGTGATTTCAAAGTTCAAACTGGTACATCTACATTTTGTTACCCGATTTATGCTGTCGGGGGTTTATTCTTGCGTTTTCCCATGGAAATTAAAAACCGACAGGTTATCCACAAAGCATTTGCTGCTTAAGAAAATTGGATTAATTGCCAGTTGGAAAACAAAAGTTTTACGTAAGTACGTTTGATTTTTTGACAATTGAACTTGCAATGACACAGGTTCCGAACGTCTTTATAAGTACATGTAAATTGAATGATCATGGTATTAAGCATTTCAAAATCATGTTATTTCAGCTGAGCCAGGGTGATTATATTGATAAAATATTTTTTCTAAATATAATATTTGATAATTGGGAAGGAAGGTGTGTGTGTGTGGGGGGGGGGGTTAGCATTATCTTTAAAATATAAAAAAAAATACTACAATTATATCTTTATTGGTTTATTTAGCATTGTTAATTTCACTAAGTTTACATTTTTTAGGTTAAGGATAAATTACCTGATGAGTCCGATTTTTCTTCATCAAAAACAAGTTTTAAGAAAAAGACACCCCCCCCCCCTTCCTTTCGCCGTGACCCAGTGATAATGTGTTTGATAAAAATGTTGGTGCTAAAGAATTCAATGTTTTAATTCTTTATTTTTGTGATGAATGTTCATCAAATTTTGACGTAATTTATGGCGTTTATTTTCACAGCCCAACAGGATCCATTGAAAGTTTATTAGGGAAAAAATTATGGAAAATCTAGCGAATTTTCAAGTGAACACCAGTGATAATAAGCGTAACAATATGATGTCTGTTGGTGCCACCTGTATTATATGATTGTATTGGTTTGTCCATAGGCTATCCCATCCCATCATTATTCGATATACCTCAAATTCAATAATTTGGTTTTAATGCCGGGCGGGGGGGGGTGTTACTTCATTATTTTTTAAATGGGTAGGGACGTGTCGCTGACATCGAGACCCCCCCCCCTTTAGCGCTCAAGGCCGTAACCGTGAGGGTTCTTAAATTGCCGAATTTACGCTCCGTGACTCGGAACCTCTATTTTAAGGTAATATTTTGAAAAAACCCGTGACTCTAGCTTGTAAATTACAAAAAACATATTGGTGAAGTAGTAACCCCATCTTTACCATCTTGCCAGGTACATTTGACACAGCCATGGCCACCGAGCGGGGTTTCAAACTAATGCAATATCTGCAGTGGCAAAGTGAACACTGCTACTGAGTTACTGCGACCGCGTCTCAAGTTAATCGAGGAAAGTCCTCGTATGCGTAGTCAAAGCATTTTCCTAGTAATACATGCTAAACTATTTTTCATAGTACTTTTACACACACCCCCTCCCATCACCACCACTGGCACCATATCATAGATGTTCAAACAAATCTTGAAAGTTAAGGGAATGAGTTGGTAAAATTTTTTTTGTTTTTTTGTTTTGTTGGTTGTTGGTTGTTTTTTTTTTTATATATATTGTGTGTTTTGTGTTGTTTGTTTGGTTTTGAATATATTTCACTTCATTGCTAGTGAAAGGTTTCAATTTTTGACAGGGGGGCCAGGGATCTTTATCATGTGATTAAGTTGGAAGCTTCTATCTCAGAATGTATCCCAGTTAAGTTTATCGAATAAATGAGATTGAGACCACAATAGTGTTTTACATAGGAAACAGAGCCAAATTGCACGTATAAATAGAAAATAAATATTTATGGCAATTTGGTGTAAATTTCTACTAGAAAACTCAATGAGGCTTAGAAAGTAAACTCAGCAAAAAATATCATAAATATCAGTAAATGCAGTCTGAAAATTTGAAATAATTTGTCATGAATATTGTATGTACATGTATGTGATATCATTAAATGGGATTGTTCATTCTGTAATTAGTTACTGGGACTGACAGACAGCAGAACCAGGATGCACAAGTCAGAAGGAATTCAAGAGTGTATCAATTCGTTCAGTCAGTTTTGGATTAACCCTTGGACTGTATTGATTTTATGAAGAGATCAAGACTTTAAAATTGTGTCAGTGTACAGCAATGCTTTTCCAGAGTATTTCTAAAATTACAAAGTGACACGTTTCATTATGTGATTGTTTTTGATCTATCAATGATATCATTGCTTGGATAAGGAAACTTGTCATCGTGAGCCAGTAGAAAAAAATATTTGACAATTTTGGTGAATGCTACACCAGTGAAATTAGATGTGGAATATGTATAACAATATTTTTGAAAATAAAAAAAAAAAATCACACTCACTCTAATTCTATTTAATTAAAAAATGCAGTTTATTTGGAAAAAAAAAATTAACACCCCTGCTGAAATCGAAACCTGCGATTCCTAGCTTCAGTAGGCAACGTGCTAACCTACTGAGCTACTCAGCAAGGCAATTAACTTGTTGAACATAAAACCATGATATTTTCACCCATGTTTTCAAACAAAGTTCAGCCATTATGATGGTGATTTGGAGCGGGGTACCAAACTTAATATTCTGTATAGATATATATTTCAAAATTGACCCTCTAAAATAAACTTTAAAAGCTCTAAAAAAACCCGAGAGTTTCTTGGGGGCTTCGCTCCCTGGCCCCGGCTTTTGGCTCATTCCCAAACTTGAGCTTATTGTTTGGCTCCTTTTTGCACGGACACCCCCCCCCCTCGACGAAGAATCTTTGCAAGCTAACATGAAAATTATGAGATACTAATTTTGTGCTCCCTAATTATACAATGTAATATAAGAAAGTACCAGTTTAGAATGCTTGCAATTTTCTTTTTGGGGATTTTCTAATTCATGTGAATAAGAAAAGCTGTAAAATTTTCCTTTCTTCTAGGATGGTATTGAGAAGTCATTACCAGGTGAAAATGGCTTACAAGTAGTTGTATATATTTGACAGAGGAAATTCAATTACATATATTCAAACAGAAGAAATTCGATTAAGTCTAAATTTAACAGTTGTGATAATTTGAAGCCAAATGTTTGTTAAGAAATTGATTTAAAGTATAAAATTCTGATTAAAATGCTGAAAGGAAACTGCAAATACGCAACATTTCTTTGTTTATCACTAAGTGTTGGATCTATGAGTTTAAGATGCATACATTAAAACTGATTTTGTTGAAAGGGTTGCTATGGCAACCAGTTTTTTTCCCGATTAAGATATGTTGAACTTGCAAATGCCAAATAGATTCTTTTTTAACTTGTTCATTTTTATTTCTTCTATACTGTAAAACTGGCTGGTTTATCCGATACAATGTAAGATAGAATATATATTTTCTTTTAAAGAGTTGGTTACCATAGCAACGTATCAGAAGTATGTTTTTGATTTATTGTATGTGCAACTATCACTTATTGAAAAGTTTAGACATCAATTCATTTTTGAAAGAAAAGTGTAATGAATTCTGCTTCATAATAGAAATGTAATCGAACTTTAATAAAGAGGAAAAATTTGAAATGTGAATTTTATGCATTTGTAATTTATGAAGTTTTCGTATATGATTTGCCCAACTAATTTATTTCATAATTTGAAAAGACTGGATAGTTCTATGCAAACTATAATATGCATTTTGCCGTAATGCGGTGACTTTTCCTGTAATTATGGTGCGTGAATATTAGCAATTTTCATCACTTTTCCAGCATTTCAAAATGAACCCCTAGATGTGTTTCCATGGCAACACTGCAATTCATTGTAAACAATAAAACTAAAATTTCATGTGGTATTTTCAGCAGTGAAGTGTTTGGTTTGCTTTTTTCCGATTTTTGAAGATAAAGAGAAACTACTGCTATTTTAAGTTATTGGAAGATTTAGAACAGTGCATTTTTATGATATAAACATGAAGTTGGAAGTACCCCCACTGGTCAAATTCACTGGCATAGGTTTCCATGGAAACCATGCAGTGAATTTTGACCCAGTGGGGGTAATCCAATTCATGTTTATATTCATAAAAATGCACTGTTCTTAAATCTCCAATAACTGAAAATAGCGTAGTTTCTCTTTATCTTCGAAATCGGGAAAAAGCAACCAACATCTTAACTGCTTTGAAATACACATGAATTTAGTTTTATTGTTTACAAGAATTGGCCAGTGTTGCCATAGGAAACACATCTGAGGGGTCATTTTGAAATGCTGGAAAAAGTGATGAAAATTGCTATATATCACCACCATATTACAGGAAAGTCACCAGGCATACGGCAAAATGATTATATAGTTGCATAGAAAGCTATCCCAAGTCTTTCAAAATTTATGAATAAATTAGTTGGGCAAATCATTATTACGAAAATTCTTATAAATATACAAAAAATGCATAAAATTCACAATTTTCAAATTCCTCTTTTTATTAAAGTTCGATACATTTCTATTATGAACAGAATTTCATACACCTTTCTTTCAAAAGATTTTGATGTTCTAAACTTTTCAATAGTTGATATTGACATAAATAAATCAAAACATAATTTCTGAACGGTTGTTCCTATGTAACCAAACTCTTAAAAGAAATAGTATATGTCTATCTTACATTGTATCGATAAACAGCCAGTTTTAACAGTATAGAAGAATAAAATGAACAAGTTAAAAAAAAATCTTAATTTGGCATTCAAGTATCAACATTATCTAATGAGGGAAAAATGGTTGCCATAGCAAAACCCTTTCAACAAAATCAGTTTTAATGTATGCATTCTTAAACTCATAGATCCAACACTTAGTGCATCAAACAAAAGAAATGTTGGCGTAATTTGCAGGTTTCCTTTCATCATTTAATCAGAAATTTTTTATAACTTTAAATCAAATTTCTTAGGCAAACATTGCTTCAAATTATCACAACGTAAATTAAGAACTTAATTTCCGAATTTCTTCATGATTTGGATTATATGTAAGTCTGAATTCCTCTGTCAAATATATTACAAACTACTTGTAGCCATTTAACCTGGTATTAACTTCTTCGTTACCATCCTAAAGAAGGAAAAATTTTCACAGGCTTTTCTTATTCACATGAATTTAGAAAACAAAAGAAAATTGCAAGCCATTCTAAACTGGTAACTTTCTTTTATATTACCCATTGTAGATTAGGAGCACCCAAAATTAGTATCTCAATTGTTCATGTACTTGCAAGATCTTCGTCGAAGGGGGGGGGGGTGTCCGTTGAAAAAGATCCAACAATAAGCTCAAGGTTTGGATGAAGCCAAAAGCCGGGGGCCCAGGGAGCGAAGCCCCCCAGAAGCTCCGGGTTTTAGAGCTTTTAAATTTACTTGTTAGAGGTCAATTTTGATAATACTATACAGAATAATTTAGTTTTGGTCCACCCCCCTCCAAATCCACCTCATAATGGCTGACTTTTGTTTGAAACATGGGTTGAAACAATATCATGGTTTTATGTTCAAAAGTTAATTGCCTTGCTGATTCTCAGTTAGGTTTAGCACGTTGGCCTACTGAACTATGGGGATCGCCAGGTTTCGATTTCAGGCAGGGTGTAATTGGTGTTAATTTTTTTTTTTCCAAATAAACATGCATTTTTTAATTAAATAGAAATAGAGTGAGTGTGATTTTTTTTTTTATTTTTCAAAATATTGTTATACATATTCCACATCTAATTTCACTGGTGTAGGCATTCCACCAAATTGTGCAATATTTTTTTCTACTGCTCACGAAATGACAAGTTTCCTCTTATTCAAGCATATTACATTGATAGGATCAAACAATCAACATAATGAACGTTCACTTTGTAATTTTAGAATACTACTGAAAAGCATTGCGTGTACACTGACACAATTTTAAAGTCTTGACTCTTCAGAAAAATCAAACTAGTCAGGTTATCCAAAACTGACTGAACGAATCTGAATACACTCTGAATCCTTCTGACTGTGCATCTGGTTCTGCATTTCTGTCCAGTCCCAGTAACCTAAATTACAGAATGAACATCCCATTACATATAGAATCACATTACATGTTACATACCACATATTCATACAAATATTTTTCAATTCATCAGACTGCCATTTACTGATATTTATTGATATTTTTGCTGAGTTTTACTTCTTAAGCCCTCATTGAGTTTTCTAGTAGAAATTACACCAAATGCATAATATTTATTGTTCTATTTATACGTGCAATTGCTCCTGCCTTATTCCTATGTTAAAACACATATTGTGCGTCAATCTCAATGTTATCGAAAAACTTAATCTGGGATTACATTCTGAGATAAGCTTCACATATCAACATTGATAAAGATCCCTGCCCCCCTTGCTCAAAATTTGAAAACCTTCACTAGCAATGACGTAAATATATTCAAACCCAAACAACACAAACAAAAAACCACAAATATATATAAAAAAAAAAAAACACAACCAACAACAAAAAACCAAAAAAACAAACAAAATTTTTACCAAACCATTCCCTTTACTTTTCAAAGATTTGTTGAACATCATGATATGGTGCATTGGTTGGATGATGGGAGGGGGTTTGTGTGTAAAAAGTATATGAAAATAGTTACATGGATTACTTAGGGAAAATGCTGACTACGCATACAGGACTTTCCTAATCCCCGATTAACCTTAGACCGGTCCGCAGTAACTCAGTAGCCATGTTCACTTTGCACTGCAGATATTGCATTAGTTTGAAACCCGCTCGTGCCATGCTGTGTCAAATGTACTGGCAAGATGTAAAGATGGGTTACTACTTCACCAAATGTTCATTATTTACAAGCTAGAGTCACGGTATTTCAAATTATTACCTTAAAATAGAGGTTCCGAGTCACGGGCAGCGTAAATTCGCAATTTAAAGAACCCGTCACGGTTACGCCTTGAGCGCTAAAGGGGGGGGGTCTGCGATGTCAGCGACCACGTCCCTACCCCCATTAAAAATAATGAAGTTAACACCCCCCCCCCGCCCGGCATTT
This sequence comes from Ostrea lurida, assembly GCA_903981925.1. Lineage (NCBI taxonomy): Eukaryota > Metazoa > Mollusca > Bivalvia > Ostreida > Ostreidae > Ostrea > Ostrea lurida. Next base: position 9,583 of record CAJDSM010036636.1, read on the forward strand.
AAACAAATTTATTTTGAATTTGAAGGTTATATCGTAAATAATGATGGGATGGATAGGCCTATGCGAACAACAAATACACATATAATACAGGTGCACCACCAGTACATACAAAAATCATGTTTACCTTATATCACTGTGTTCACTTGAATTCGCTAGATTTTCCATAATTTTTTCCCTAATAAGCTTTCAGGATCCTGTTGCTGTGAATAAACGCACAATTAAATACCGTAAAATTTGGATGAAATTCATTCACAAAAAATAAAGACATTGAAACATTGAATTCCTGTTACACACATTTTTACAAACCCACATTTCACTGCTCACGGCGAAAGGAAGGGGGGGGGGGTGTCTTTTTCTTTAAATTACTTGTTTTATGAAGAAAAAATCGGACATCATCAGGATAAAATTTTCTCTGTAACCATAAAAAATGTAAAAACTTAGTGAAATTAACAATGCTAAAATAAGACCAATAAGATATTAATTTTAGTTTTTTTTTTATTATTTTTAAAGATAAATCTAACCCCCCCCCCCACACCACACACACACTTTCCTTCCCCCAATATCAAATATATATTTAGAAAATATTTATCATATAATCCACCCTGGCTCAGTGAAATAACATTGAATTTGAAATGCATTAATACCATATCCATTCAAATTTACATTGTACTAAACGACGGCCGGAACCTGTGGTCATTGCAAGTGTATCATTGTCAAAAATCAAACGTACTTACGTAAAACTTTTGTTTTTCCAACTGGCATTTAATCCCAATTTTCTTAAACAGCAATTTGCTGTGGATAAACCTAGCCGGGTTTTAATTTCCATGGAAAAACGCAGAATAAACCCCGACAGCATAAATCGGGTACAAATGTAATGACCAGTTTGAACTTTGAAATCACCATTCCATACAATATTTGCTGGAAACTTTTTTTTTTACCACACGTGGTGCTGTTGTTAAATTCGACTCCCCAAAGTGAATACATTCCAAATACATACAGAATTGATGGTTAAAGCGGTGTTTAAAATACCCAAATAAAACACTATTTTCTGCATTGTCTTTCATTTCCCTCCTGTTTACAAAAAAACCATACTTATTTCTCCTATTACGTAGATACTTCCGCAAAGGAGATAACTCAATTCAGCAAAATTGAGAAATCAAACTTTCCATACCATTTTTCTGATGTATGAGTATCATTTGCCCATTATTTTATCCACCTTATACATTTATATATCTTCTTCTTAAATCAGTATGATTTCCTCTAAGTTGCCCGACTTTTTGCTTCAGGATTTTGCCCAAAAAACATAGAAAAACTTGCTAAATTTTGGTCATTTTTAGTCCAAAGTTATGAACCTTGCTACAAAAGTTTGACATCATATCCAAGAAAATTTACATACTTGATCGAAAATTGCCACAACTTTATCTCACTTATGCAGCCACAAAAATTCATTGTCAAATTTCAAATATTTTTTAAATTGAAGTGAAATTTCCCAAAAACTGCACATTTCCGTTTTCTCTATATAAAATAGCCGACCTTATGAAACGGGTCACTTTCAAAATATGTATCTTGTAACAATATTTTTTTTCACGATTTCATGTATTCTATTGAATGAGGGGGGGGGGGGGGGGGGGGGGGGGGGGGGGGGGGTGGGGGTTTTAACATTTATAGTGGATATTTTTTTCAGTGCGTGCCGAAATATTTTGGTCGTTACAGAGAATTGCTCTTAATATGCGTTTGCTAATCAGTAATTTTAAAATATGCCTTGATCCGACTTGCGCGTTCGGTCCCTTTCATTATTATTTCTAAGCATATGCGCACCAACACAAACGATACCCTTCTTGGATTTACAAATTACAGGGGCGGATCCCAGAATTTGAAAGTGGATTCTACATTTTTACATTTACTTAGCAAATAATGTTTGCCAAATAAGAGGCTTCTACCTCTTTACTTTTGAGGAACAATGCAAATCAATATTAACACAACCCAGTATGATTCAAGTGGTTAATTGGTAACTCGAACACATTACTTTCGTTTTCAGGTGAGGTCACCGTTGAAAAGATCACCCCACTGAATGATTCTTCTCTGTACATCGGTTCCACGGCCATAGTCAAAGTATCTATTAACCTTCCTGTGGGATTACTTCAACGGCTACTTGTCAACGTCAATCAAAATGGGGACTCAGATAATATTGATGTTACGAGAGAAGGCGTGCATGCTACAAATGACGTTAATTACACTCTCGCCCCCGCCTACTTCTGGAATAGATATAGCAATGTAAGAGGTTTCATTCCACCAACTTATCTTCTATCATTCAAGTATACAATTCAATGCAAAATATTGCAATTTGATATCTTTACATGCCTTCCATAGCTTTGTCAGTTGTATTCGATGGACGCCATTCAATACAGTTCACGTGAACAAATTGTATAAATCTTGATGAATATATTGCGTCATTCTTATCGACTGAGATATGGGGCTTTTCAAAACTCATGAGGAGAAGAACTGTAACCCTTCACGAATGTTTGTATATTTTAATAGTTAAGATTTAGTCCTCCTACTCTTGAACTTTTTTCACTTTTGTAAAATCCTCGAGTAAGACTAGTAAATTTGGAATCCCTATTTAAGTCCAACGTTTGTCAAATATAAATATGCAGTAAACGGGGGTGCTGATTATGACCAGTAATACCGGGCCATGACTTGATAAAACTTTCACCTGCAGGAACTGATGAATATTTTGCTTATCTATTACCATGTAAAATTTTGATTCCGCGTCGTGGCCCATTCTACCCCTGGGTTCTTGTTTTGAACAACCTAAACACGATTTGAGCATATTAAATCTACACTACCTGTGAATACTATCTAGAATATTATGGCACTGTAGTTCTTAAGATATTAGATGTATAATGAAGCGGTGATGAAGAATAAATGTCTATAGTGAAGTAATGATGAATCCGAATTACTAAACTGTGACATATCTTTGCCTTTACATATATGTATATCATGTAAAGTCTTTCATGAGTAAGACACTTTCGGGGTATGTTTTTTTTTAAAAACACAACTTCTTTAATACTTCTGCTGAATTATAGTACTAACCTTAGATATGCGAAATAATATAATGATTATAGATTTCGTAGTTCTTGGTACAATCGAATACTTTTCTCTAGATACTGACCATGTCTGCGATTAAGTCATATGTTGACTGATTTGATCCATGTCCTTTGTTAGACTGTCATTTTCGTATTAGATTTGACGACGTGTAATCCCTTTTACCTTGTTACGACTATGGGCTCACGGCTGGTATGACCGGTCAGCATAAGATGCTTACTCCTACATGACACCTGATACTGCCTTCGCGTTTGTCAGGGGTTCGTGTATCCCTATACTCGACTTTGTACATATGTATATAAAATGGCGAAGTAACAAAGTATTAAACGTAATCATATTCCCCCCAAAAAACACAAACAACATCGAATGTTGGGCAACACGGACCTTCGACAAAAGCGAAGGCAGGATCAGGTGCCATGGAGGAGTAAGCATCCTCTGCTGACCGGTTACACCCGCCGTGTTTTGAGACTATGATTACATTTAACACATTTTTAACATCGACGGTTTATACTCAGGTTACCGATAAAGTTTGTGGGCCTCTTGGTTTGGATTTTTTCCTTATCACCCACCGAAATTTTCATTAAAGAAACAATAATTTTAATTTCTACTTCTCATTTCAGACAGCATTTCAAAGGCATCCTAGGATATCTTATAACTTATATAATGTATCTGCGGCAGGTTCCCAAAGAAGCAGACATCGGATATTTTGCATTTTTCGAATTTATATGCATAATTCAAAGGGCCTACAAGATGGAAAAAATGTTAGCATTGAAACAGGCGTTACTTACCAGCAAAATGGAACAAATACTGACTTACAACTTCAACTGTACAATCTTACTGCAAGAACATTTGTCCTGGTAAGGCTGAAGACGTTT
>CAJDSM010036654.1:659-12464 GCA_903981925.1 Ostrea lurida
TTAGAGCCCGGGAACCATTGCGTCTACAGACAGACAAGCCGCGATTCCAGTATACCCCCTAAATTCGTTTTTTGAACAAAGCGGAAGGGCCGCTATCTTAGCACCGGAAAAAGGGCCAGGTTTGTGCACACTACACTACTATGCGTTCCCATGCCCCACTCTCCTCGTTGAGCTGGTTCAGGTATTTCAAGGCATGTCTAATTTTTTTCCTAGTATAACAAATATACTTTGGGCTTATCCTTAAGGGCATACGCAATGTAAATTTCACATTTTTTCCTAACTCCAAAATTGAAGACTTACAATAATAAAAATAAAGATCTGATTTACAGAAAACCAAACATCAATTCAATCCCTCAGAATTATTTGATGATATTGAAAATATAATCATTACTACTGACTGATCATGTTTTTTGCAGTATGTATATGTACAGTGCCGATTCATTGTTTTCTCCAAAGAGAGTAACTCAAGAATTCAGTATGAAATTGGTGCAAATTACATTCTTCATCAACTGCTTATTTTTTCCAAAACAATGAAATATATTCTGATTTTTTCTCAAAAGAAATCTAAGAATATGATTTTATATTAAGAATAGATCTATAAAATATATATAGATAGTACCCAAATTTATAAGATCTTTGAGAAGACTTTTGAGACTTATTACCATCCGAATTTTCTCGCATCCAGTTCATAGCTAGCTATTTCTGCGTCTGCATATACTCATAAAATTGTAAATCTGCAAACAAAAGGATGAAATGTGATTACAGAAACTCTGTAATACTAAATATGCCACATTTTAGTGACATAAGCAATGCAGTGACACAGACAGGTTTCTTAACCTTTTTCTAAATTTTTGTGCAGAGTCAAATATAAGTAAGGTGAAGATAACGAATGGTGATCAATCTCATAACTCCTATAAGGAATACAAAATTAAGAGAATGGCAAATGCGGACTTCTGGAAACATCAGAGAAGGGATCAGGTGCTTAGAAGGAGTAAACATCCCCTGTCCACTTGTCGTGATCCTTATATTTTAAACGGAAACATCCATAGTCAAATTTAGTGTATAAACAAGCATTCTGAGAGTATTGCATAGCAATACATAGTCCCCTACCGATTACAAACATTACTGGACTGCAACAATATTCTAATTGCATTATGTAGGCTATATCATACTTATGGTAAAGAGCCAGGATAGGACAAGGACCATAAGTTAGCGAAAAATGAATGGAGGAAAACCAAACTCGAACTTGATCTGTAACTTGGTATGGCAAAGCAATGTAACAAATATCAAATGAATATCTACAAGCAGCGAGAAAAAAAGTGCGGAAAACTGATTTACCGGACTGACTGACGGACAGCCAGACAGACGGACGGAGTGCAAACTTAAAGTCCCCTTCGACGTCGTTGGTAGGGGACTAATAACGGCCCAACACACCTCCGACAGCATTTGACTCAATGACAGGTTGTATTGGCACCCAATATAACGATCATAGAAGTTGTGAAATGCTGATTTTGAAGACTGTTGAAACCCTTGTAACCTCGACTTGTTTGTCAGTAGCCTGCCTCGATTTAAACACCGATCATACAAAGAACAAGCTCTTGCGCATTGAATCAATTGAGATATATACCGTAAACACCATATACAGATNCACCGATCATACAAAGAACAAGCTCTTGCGCGTTGAATCAATTGAGATACATACCGTAAACACCATATACAGGCGAAGATGGAATGCTGCTACATAGATATGGGAAGTTGATGGAGAAGCTGAAATCATCACGTTTCTCATAAAGTTGAATTGTAAGTTTTCTGTTGATATCTATGTTCAATAAATATCTAAGTACGAAGCAGATGTGGACGCCACTGGGATATATAAAATATATAAATGAATGAAAATGAATCCCATGTGCAGAATTCTCTCCTATCAGGATTTTGGCGGGTGAAGAATAGTCCAAAAATAATCGTAGAACGACTCAAGGATGTAACTGCTCATAAAATCGAGAATAAGTTTCTTTCTCCATTGTTCTTCTTCCTAATTTGTCCCGTGGGGATCCGGGTTAGAATAGGTCCTTAGTACGTCTTGGTTGTTGTAAGAGGCGACTAATGAGGCAGTCCTTCAGATGAGACTGCAAAATTCGAAGTCCCGTGTCACATCAGATGTGGCAATGATAAAGACCCCTCCCTGCTTAAAGTCAGGAAACGCCAAACATAGGACAACATTTTTCAGCCTTTCACCGACAGTGGTGTCGTTTCATTCTCAAAAGGGACGTTAAACAATATACAACTAAACAACCTGCCGTATTTAATGCGGGAAGCATTCAATGTCCACTTCTCAAAGGAAAGCTCACTTAACAAAGTGACAGTAGCGTAGGTTCATACCAGTATGTCAAAGGTCAATGGTCGCAAGATGCTTTAGTCGATGCTTTTCTGGAAGACCAGCATCACGGCCTCCGAGAGTACGCAGTCTCTTTGCACCACTAATCCTTTCTCCTGTAAGTTGGTCATAACCAATGTGAACTTTAGCTGACTGATAGATCTTTTCAATACATTTTTACGCAGTGATCTAGGATTTGTGCACGTAAGCATACTTCTGCTCATTGAATGGAAGGACGTCGTTTCATACTTCTTCCTAATATCCTCCTCATAGGGAATCTACTAATGTTAATCACATGTCGTATTCAAATTGCAACGAAAATACGGGGTCAACTTATTTATGCATGCTCTATTATCTTATTAGAAATAAAGATACCGAATTCATTCAAATGAAGACCTCTATTTCTCCCTCTGTAATACAGAGTACAATATTCATTACCAAGATCAACAGTTCAATGAGAGATAGCAATGATTCAGTTCCACAGAGATTCTGTGTATGACCAGCTTTTAAATCAAGGCAGGCTACTGACAAACAAGATATTGTTGCAGGCTTTTCAACAGTTACGTTTAAAGTCAGCATTTCGCAAATGCTATGGTCGTTATAACAATTTAGTTTGCCAATACAACCTGTCATTGGGTCTAGTGCTGTCTTACGTGTTTCATACCAATTGTTGGGCCGCTCTCCATACACTGATTTTGACTGAATTACTCCGTTTACTTGATCAAGATAAAGGGGGTCAAGACATATGTGACCGGTCTATTGGGAATGCTTACTTCTCCTTGGCACCTGATTCCACCTCTGGTGTATCTAGTGGTCCGTGTTTGCTCATCTCTTAATCATATATGACTTATAAGATAGATCACTATTCGTTATCTTCACCTTTTCATCCAAATCATCTAGTAGTGCAAATCAAGTTTCTTCAAAATATGGGCAACAACACGACTTCAGAGAATGTATATATTGTAAATATGAAAACCATATTAGGAAATAAATGGCTACGATTTGCAGACAATCATCCTTAGGTTGTGCAGATTGAAGTTTCTTTGAAGAATGGTATAGGGAGGTAAGGTGAGGCAGCAATAGAGGATCAACACTTTAAATGGAAATATACGCACGCACACACATCTTTTAAAAATTCACAAGTCATCGTTCCTATTACATGTAATATGATGCAAGCATTCCATGGCAGTGCAGTATTCATGGCCGAACGTTTTACAGGAGAGTTATGTATTATGCATAATCACTGGATGTTCCCATGGAAGTCGCTTACGAACTCCTATCATATTTGATATGTTTGCTGTTTCTCTATGAGATGTGGTTGCTTATTGTTGGGATTTTTCTTTTTGTGTGAATCTATGTTGTAAATATATTTACTTCCACATTTGATTATTTGTTAAGGAAAGACGCCACGCTTCTTAGCTTTGATAGTCAGATGATTTAACCACATAACCAGATGCATGTAGCTATTTAGGCAGGCAAGTACTTGAAGGTAATATTAGTACAATATAAAATGTCAAAATTATTTCTGAAGAGCTCTTCATATCAAGGAGATTAAAAAAAAGAATATGTCGGAAACTTCCCGTCATTCTTTAAGTCAGTACCAGTGCCTTTTCATTCTTGTCTAGTCGAGTGCGTTCATCCATGGTGCCCATCCGAAAGTAAGTTAAGATACTTTTTATTGATATCAATGAAGGTACTTCTAATTCGATCATTTTTTGAAATAATATTTATCTTGAATCTCCACTATCGTCAGATTAATCAAGAGTTCAATAAACTACAATACACATATAGACAGAAACATTTGAAAACTGGTACAAGGTTCTTATCTACATGTATTTTCATCATATTTTTTGCTGTTCTCCTATTTCTTAAATCAATATTATCAGCGATATTTAATATTTTCCATTACATTAAATGTACCTCTGGCTTGCGTAATTCTCTGTTGCCCTATCGTATCATATATTCTATATACATGATAATAAAATAGGTTTAATTGATTTTATGATCATAATTTGTACCTCGAGTTGCTAATGCCTGACATTACTTTTATCGTAATATGATCCGCCTGTCATCTTACGATTGACCATGTGACTCTATTGGTTATAAACACCTTGCCATCATATTTTGCACTCAGAAGCCATCAGGGAAACTGAAGGTATTTATAAATTCCCCACGTTTAGTTCGAATTTTATTCCCGCTTTTATTTCTGATGGCAGAAGCTTCCGACACGTTTAAATTGCTCACCGGCTTTCCTATATTTTTCGTCAATCTCCTGGCTCTTTATCTTCTTGTGAAGAGCTCAAAACTGGATTATAGAATTAGAATTCTAGCCATCAACCTTTGCATAGCGGATAGCTTAACATGCGTGTCTCTGTGCTTTCCTACTGCTTTGTACAAATATATTTTTGGAAGTGATCTTAAAAATTTCTTTGTGCTGCTTCCCGCCACAGCGGCCTTCATGACAATCACTCTTTTTAATCTGGACATATTTCTTGCTTTTAAGACAACAATTTACTACCATGGATACATCTCTAAATGGAAAATCATATTATCGTGCTTAGTAGTATGGATCCTGTCCTTAGCACTCACGTATTCCCAGTATTGCAGCATCGTTGATGGATACGTCTGTTTTGCAATGTCGTCATCAATCAAACGGAACACGGTCATTGTCGGTTACGTTCGACTATTCATATTTCTGATGAATGTTTTCTTCTTCGGTGCCACTCTCCATCATATCAAATACGGATTGATAACTATGGCCGACAAGCATAAATGCATGAATCAAACCAGAACTTTCTTGAAGATATCAGCTATCACCGGTACGTTCCTGATTCTATTTACCCCGGGAATGCTTTGGACAATTTTGAAACCGAACGTGACCAATCCCAAAGTGTCTGTGGTAACCGACATTGTGTGCGGTTTGTGCTTCACTGCCTCATTCATCATGGATCCAATATGGTATGTACTGCGTTTTTCCGATTGCCGATATCAACTGAGATTACTGCTTTATGTCTTCAACAAAGAGAAACAAGGAGAGGTTAGGAATTTGAGGAATAAACATTACGCTACATATCATATCAAGTGTCGTTTCTCTTAACTTAACAAAAGCAGCATGACAATAACGTTTGATTTGCAAAAATCAGCCATTGAGACTTAACCAAAGAATACCAAATTTCAACTTCCTACATCAAAGCACAGAAAAATCCAAAAGCATCATCAACAAAGAGCAAGTACAGACAGTGAACATAAACATTTTGTACAAAATACATGTAACAGTGCAAGGAATTACTCTTCGTAAACAAGTAATCCGTTTCGTCCCATGGCACAAAGCTTGTCATGCATTTAACCAGGATACAATAGCTTTTGCTAAAGGGAGAACAACTTTTCCACACCTCACATGATCGTAAATTATGTTTATATCTGTGCATCCTATTTAACTAATGGGCGACTCCAGTGGTTGTTGCTGTATCATTTGACGATATTATGTACTCCCATCTTCAGCGGATAAAAGCAGATTAAAGACCAGATGTACAAGTGAAGGTGACAGTGATCAAGCCTGCAAAGATAAAATATATTAAGAGGACAAACACGGACCCTGTATACACCAGAGGTGGGATCAGGTGCCTAGGAGGAAAAAGCATCCTCTGTTGACCGGTCACACCTGCCATGAGCTCTATAGATTGATCAGGTAACGAAGTGATCCATAGTGAAGATCAGCATTTTAAAAAATATATCGGCTGTTCTCTATCAAAGACATATCTCAACCAAACATCAATTGAATACACACGCAATATTAGAAAATTACACATAATAATTTCAATGTCCTTGATTAAAATTGTTTTGATTGAATAAAACTAAATCTAAACGAGGACTTAAACACCAATAAATCCAAAAAACGTGACATAACCATACACGCATGAAAACGAATAATGTAATGCACGGAACTATATTTTTAACTGTTAAGACAGTGAACAAATTGGAATTATAAGGAGTGAACAAATTGGAATTATAAGGATTGAACATTCTTTTTGAAGAATTTATCCATGTGTAAACTCTGAACATTTTACTCGCAAACTTTAAAACATAAGCAATTATTCAATTTTTGAGTAAAATGTCAAGAGTTTACTTATCGATAACTTCTTCAAAGAGAATGTTTAATTTTACATGTATCTAAATAATTAGGAAAGGTCAAAATTTGTTAAGTTATTATACTAAATCCTGTATAACAGGAAGGCAGTGTACGGAAACCCTCTCGCCTTACTGAAGAATCCTTCCACTGGAACCACGTTGTGACACGTCTGCACCCATCCAAAAATGTATACCTTAAAATAAACGTGTGACGTGTTGAAAGTCTTCACTCGTTACGTTTGTGAAAACTATCACTGAGCACAATAAAGATCCCTCCTTGCTCAAAGGTCATGAGCGCCGAGCATAGGCCTAAAATTTGCAGCCCTTCACCGGCAAAGGTGACGTCTCCATATGAGTGAAAAATTCTCAAGCGGGACGTAAAACAATATACATAATTCAAAATAACTTCACAGTCACATGTATTTAAATATGGGAATAGGTTCCATCAGTGTTAATATAATTTGTAAGACATAATGTATTGATGTGTTTGTTGTTCTTAATTTCGAATTGCCTGTTTTGTATTTACAATCATGCAACTCTAATCAGATATGTACTCCCTCAAGATGTAAACATAACAATTCATCTTTAAAGATATTTTACTTTGTAATTTCACATTGTAAACTATTTTTCTTATGCACAAAATCCACTCATAATTCTATTTTGTGGTCATTTACACTGGAAATTGATTTCCATTCCACTGGAAATTGGTTTGCCTTTCTCACTGACCGAACCAGTTTAGCCACTATGACCTAATTAAGAAAGTGCACCTAAACTCTAGTAATCCTCCATGTCACTCACGTTGCGACGAAAGGATTTTCTTTCCCTTTTATACGCGCACTACTTATTGATTCTTATGTAATTCTTGTTATGATGCAAGAGCTACCTCATATTCTGAAACCATGGACTTGAAGAAGAGTAATTATGTGAAAGAAAAGGGTGTTGATCTGTAGCATATGGAAGTTGCATTTTCTATTAAGTATTTTTATCAACATGTAATGTCCTCATGTCACATTGTTTAGCATTTTCAAAGATTTGACAAAACCGACCATAAGAAATTACTTTACAAAATATAGTGGGAAAAAGGAAATCACTAAATCTACTTTCCCTAAATCAGACCACAAAGTAGGGATTCACTACGCAGACCACATGAAAGAAATTTACTCAACACACTAAAAGAGAGGAATATACCAAAAAGATTATAATGCGAAACATAGGAATTCACTAAAATTACGAAAAGAAAGAAATTCACCAAATATACCAAAGAATTGACAAAAAGACCAAAGAAAGGCGGTCACTCACACAGACATATAGAAAGGAAATCACTCTAACAGATAAAAAGAAAAGAATTCACTCATTTAAATAAAAACAGACCAAAAGAGAGGAATTCACTAAAACAGAACAAAAGAAAGGAATTCACTAAAACAGACCAAACAAAAGGAAATCACGTAAAAGGAAAGAAAATCACTAAAACAGACCAAATGAAAGGAATTCATCAAAACAGAACAAACGAAAGGAAATCACGTAAAATGAAAGATCGAAACTAAAACAGACCTATAAGAAAGGATGTCATGTTCAAACAGGTCGAAACTAAAAAACAGACCAAAAGAATGGGATTCACTAAAACAAACCACAAGGATGGATTTCAATAAATGACTTCCTCTTCTGTCGTTTACTTCGGAAAATACCAATAGTTTTCATCTTTGTATATTCAGTGCACTAAATGGATGAGGTAGATAGCCACATTTTATTTAGTTTTAGTAACAAAAACGATTAAAGGGTATACTCTGGCATTTTCATGGATATTGGAAAGTGTTACTATACAACGATATAGTGATATAGGCACAGCAGCCGTACTGAAGTGTCACTTGTACGTCATCAGCCGCCATGATAAGACATTTCCCCATTCAGCTCAGTTTTCAGTGTAAATGACAGATTAAATCTTGTTATCAGCTGCAATTAGTTTCTCCATGCTAGGTTTTGTTATCTTTATGGTACCAGCTTTCACATATCAAAATAATTTTTTTGGCCTTACGTTCCCTTTAATGAATACTGAGTATACTGTACATATTTTAAATAATATGTTTCTATGTTGATTATACATGTATAATGTCGTGCTGGTAAACGTCATGTCGTAACTGGATTGATGGTCTTTCTATATTTTTTGTAATGATGAATTTAATTTTAAAGTGTTTCTATTCATCTGAAAAAGAATTGGAATGTATCCTTTATTTCAGAACCTTTATAATTTTAGCAAAGAAGTAGGTAGTCTAGTTTCTATAGTCAGCTGGCCCAAATATTGATGATTTCACTTGGAATCAAACCCTTGCAGTCAAATAGGAATATATTAGCAATCCAAAAATCCGCTCAGTTTGATCAGTAAAATGATTTGTGTCATATGACAAGAGCTTGAAGTTGGCAAAAAATTGCAAAAATGCCATTTTCAATGAAAATATCCTCAAATTCAAGTGGTTTTCTTTCAGAAAACATACAGCGCATGCGTCGAGCAAATTCATATTCAAGTATGTTTTTCATCTAATATTTGCTCGACAAATGCGCACATCTTTTCCTGAGCCATAATCTGTATCACAGTTGGCTGTTTTCAGACTCATTTTGACAAAAGGTGGGAAAATGTCTTATTCGTGATGTCATAATGCTATCAAATTAGGAACAACGTTCCAATGTTGTTAACGTAGTATGCCCGTTATATATTTTAATTTCTTAAAACGGTGATCAAGGTTAATTTCAGACACATTTTATAGAAAGAAAAATTATTGGGCCTTTTTATGTATACAATCGTACCTTGTTCTTACATGTATCTTTGTGTGTTGCTCATTGAAAATAAAACGGAGTTGTGAGATTTATTTTAGAATTACGTTTTGAAAAATTCATCGACCACGTCATTTGATATTACAGACAGTTTCTGACCACATATTCTATTGAAGACTGACAAAACGCGAAGACCTAATATCTCGAAAACCGTTGTGATCCCACCCGTAGACCATATATATTCTTATTCCTTGTGTCAGGGAAAATCTGGTTAGTAGGTTATGACCATACGGGGTGGTCCCGTCCCCCTTAAACTAGAAGTGCCCCAGTATCTCGCAAACTGTTGAAGATCCCCACCCCTAACCATATGTATCTTATTCCTTGTGTCCGGGAGCATCTGATGGTATGTAGGTCATGACCATTTGGGGTGGTCCCATCCCTCTGAAACAGGAAGTATCCTAATTCAACCCAACTCACTGAGTGCCGTGCTTCGTTTGAGAGACTTTATAATCGCTCGAATTATTATTACATCTTGTTTCGCAGTTTATCTAATAGTGCAAATTTTCGTAACACTTTACTCAGCAATTAATTATCGTAGCCTCATGACCTTTGATATCCATCATCAGCGGGTGGTCCCATATCGTGGGATCCAATTTCAGACCTGTCTGACATCTACTTCCTGTTTACTGACTTAAATATTTTCCAGTGTTATTCTTAATAGTGCAAATTTTCGTAACACTTTACTCAGCAATTCATTATCGTAGCCTCATGAATTTAATATCCATCATCAGCGGGTGGTCCATATTCGTGGATCCAATTTCAGACCTGTCCGACACCTACTTCCCGTTTACCGAATATTTTCAGCATTATTATATTACTTAGTACAAATTCCCGAATACTGGTAATGACCCATGTTAATTATGATTTATTTTTAATACATGTGTGTTAATTGCTGAGTTTTTTTTGTTGTTATATTCAATATAAGCATCCTATAAGGCCAATAGAAAGTTTGGTGAAATTTTATTCATGTACTTCATTCAACAAAGTAGAAATCAACATATTTACAGCAACGCGCCATTTCTGTCTTTAACGATTTTTTTAACGTGATCTGACATGTTTTGAAAAATGAACATTTGGTTGAACATTATAATTTCTTATAACATGGTATCTATTTTGTGTAACATGCAACTATTCTCACAGCTTGTACTTTATATTTTTCAAAACATATGCATTTTAATTGTTATGAAAACATTGAAGATACATTTTCTACCACAAATACTTAGGTTTCTTTTTAATTCATCTAGATCCATGTATTGCTGTCTCTTTGGTGGATAACATTTTTAAAGCAGCCATTTTGTCTTGAATTGATTTTTTATGTTCAATTTATTCATTCTTGATCTGCCATCGAAAGTATAGTGTGATTTATAACAATACGGCGAGTATCATGTAATAAATAATGGTAAGTCGTCGCCTGTCTACTTCTAATTTCATTTGAAAAATTATTTCATCATTTAAAGTATCATCATGGCAAAAAAAGTATATAATTAATTTTTTGTCAGAATTCAATTTTGTTCAAGTTTACCAGAATGAAAATGCATATTCTAACATAATGATTGATTGATTGTTTCTGTTTTACGTCCCACTCGAGAATATTTCACTCATATGGGGACGTCACCATTGCCGGTGAAGGGCTGCAAAATTTAGGCCTATGCTCGGCGCTCTGGGCCTTTGAGCAGGGAGGGATCTTTATCGTGCCCACCTGCTGTGACACGGGGCCTCGGTTTTTCCGGTCTCATCCGAATGGGGCATTCAGTCGCCTTTACGACACGCAAGGGGATGCTGGGGACCTATCTAACCACGAGTTCTAACATAATGAATTAGATGAAAGAGGAGATACTGTTATGAGATGCCATTTGTGAAATTCTATCTGAAATAAAGACATATTTAATTTCAAGGTTCTCAGGCCCTTGGTCATTACTTTTGACAAATTTGTTTTATATCAAAAAATAAAGTTGCGTCAAACAGGAAGTGGACATGTGGCAAATTGGAAACTGCGTTACACGATACAGTTGTCCATACTGATGCTCTGTGCCAAATATCAGGAAGCGTGGCCTGTGTGGTTCCTGAGGAAAATGTGACAGAAATTCGTCCAGTGTAAAATTATCCTAAGTTGCGTCAAACAGGAAGTTGAATGCGGCAGATTGGAAAATGCGTTACACGATACAGTTGTCCATACTGATACTCTGTGCCAAATATCAGGAAGCTGGCCTGTGTGGTTCCTGAGTAAAATGTGACAGAAAATTGTCTATGTTAAAAAATATTCTAAGTTGCGTCAAACAGGAAGTGACATGCGGCAGATTGGAAACTGCGTTACACGATACAGATCTCCATACTGATGCTGTGTGCCAAATATCAGGAAGTTGGCCTATGTGATTTCTGAGAAAAAATTTTGTGACGCCGACGCAAGACGACTAAAGTGATCCCTATAGTGTCGCTCCGCTAACGCAGGCAGGCGACACAATGACAGTATCGTTTGA
>CAJDSM010036655.1:13990-24735 GCA_903981925.1 Ostrea lurida
TTACCTCCTGTCTGACCAGCGTTTGGTCTGCACACGCATGCGTGATTGATACACGCCCAGTGATTGGACGAGAGATCACAGGAACCAGTACATTCGCTAGCTGTGATGCATGCGTAGCTTGTTGCTGAAAAAAAACAACAAAACAAACATACATCTTTTTCTATATATCTTTGGTTTTCGATTTAGCACAGCAGTAGAACAGCATCATATCCTGCAATTCTACTTTGAAAGTAAACAGGTGCGTGAAAACACCAGTCGTACGTTCTACCCTGTTAAGCCAGGGTTGCGAGCTTCGAATTCTAAACATAAATTGGCGTTGGTGAATACGTCTGATGCTAAAAAAGTACTTACATATTAGAGATAGGGACAAAATGCACAGAACTAGAACCTTCATGTCTGATGACGGTGTGTTGTAGAACTATCTAGGGTCATATGATATTGAAACGGTCTTATCTCTCCGCCAGCGTGATTCCACAACACGCCAATCACTAGAGGTTTGTGTGCATGAATCAGGAGGGCGATACAACAACATAGCACCGAGGATCTATTATGTTTGACATTAAGGCGGACAGACGGACAACGAAATGTGCACCTTGCTATGTGTTTCAATTTTGCAAAAGCTTATGCAAGTTAAATCGTGTCATCAATTTAAATATCTGCTTAAGAACGGGGTCAAACAATAAGTTTGTTGGTGATGTGTGTATATTTGCTGTGCATTTTGATTTTATGAGGAAATAAAACAATGAATTGTTAATGATGGGGACATATATCTTCAATCATTGTACCTTTTATCTTGTGTTGGTAATAATGGAACCTACATCTAAGGTTAAAAAAACTATTGCAATTTGTCATTTTGCAGTTTACACTGATTTGTTATACCATTCCCTATCTACACACAAACTGACCTCATCTCTAAACAAGTCTTTGACAATCAATGGCAATAAGTTATGCATTGGAATATTGAAATGGATTTTAGAAACGTCTATTGGACAGAAAGTCCCAAATATCAAGAAATCGTGGCAGGCAGATGTAATTGTAAATCTACTTGCTCATCACAGAGAACTTTGCTCTTGTTCCCTTGAATACATAAAAGTCTTCCTTTGATTTGTTTTATTTATAACTTGTGTGACATATATAGGATGTTTTTGGGTCTTTGTTTTATTTATAACTTGTGTGACATATTTAGGATGTTTTGGGTCATTGATTGCTACTGTGAGAACCGCACTAATCGTTACCTGTGTACATCGAGATAGTGTTTAACTGGTTAGATTTGCAATGTCACCTGTGACATTGTGGTTTCATGATTGGTGAATCTAGCGTAATGCATCGAAACTATGTTATGTTTTTCGAAATTTAAGTAAAGTTAGTAAAATGAGCTCTTCACGAATCTCTTATTTTAGTGTCAGACACAATGCCTCCCTTCTACATGTAGCTCTGGCTTTTATAGTAGCGCATTGAATTGTACCATAGGGGTTTGAATCTTAAACAAGAGGCCCACAGGCCTTCACGGTCACCTGAGTATCATTCCCCACACAGGGAGTCTCATATTTGCATTTTTAAAGTCTCAATACAGAATGTTTTATTAATATCTTTCAATATAAGAATATGATTCCTATTCATATACTGTGGAAACATTTTAATTCGTGGAGGCCAATGTTCGTGGGCAACCAAATTTTTGCTGGTTCGTGGGGACGTAATTTCGTGGGTAATTGATAATTAATGCGAATGACATAATATTTATAAAGATTCAAAGTGAAATAAAACTTGTTCGTGGGAACGTAAATTCGTGGGTATATAAGGGTGACCCACGAAATCCACGAACATTGGTCCCCCACGAACAATGATGATTCCACAGTATACAAGAAGATTATCATTTCAATCTCACAAGATTGTTCAAGAATTTTAAATGAAAACCATATTGCTACTTTAATGTCCAGTGAGCTTGACCTTTGAGCTTTTGACCCCAAATTCAAAAGGAAATATATCTGTCCCAAGAGTAATCCATATGTATGATAATGTGATTCTAGGCACAATAGATAATGCTCTTGAGCCCAGACACAAGATCGCTACTTCAATGTCCAGTGTGCTTGAACCTTTGCCTTTTGACCCCAGTTCAATAGGAAACGGTAGACCATATGCATGATATAGTGACTCTAGGTGGAAAGTCTGGGAAGCCATTTTGTCTACAGACGGATGGACAGACAACCTATCCAGAACAACACCCCCCAACTTGTTGCAGGGGGTATAATTATGATAAAAGGTTCCCTTCTCATTCCAAATATTCATTTACTTTGACATTAATATCAATAGCAAAAAAATTGGTACCGGTATATGATTTATATTGGAAAAGATGCTTTTCAAATGTTTTACATATTAACATAATGTTACGTACCAAGTTTGCCCCCCCCCCCCCCCCCAGGTCAGAACCCCTTCCCCGGGGACTAAACCAAATTTACAATTTGGTAAAAGCCTTCCTGCTCTACATCACTATGCAGTTTGGTTTCTCTCATGAAATTTACAATTTTGATAAAAGGCTTCCTATTCATTCAAATATTCATCTAGTTTCACATTATTATCAATAGCATTAAAGAAAGATGCTTTTCAAATGTTTTACATATAAACACTATGTACCAAGTTTGGCCCCGCCCTGGGGTCAGAACCCCTACCCGGGGACCACCAAATTTACAATTTTGGTAAAGGCTTTCTGCTCTAACATTACTATGCATTTGGTTTTCTCTTAGACATGTGCGGTTGTTAAGAGGATTTCTGAAAATTGGTCCCTTTTGGGCAGTTTTTGCCCACCCCCATGACCCCACGGGTGCAAGAGACCTGAAATTTACAATTTTTGTGCCCCTTGTCCCAAAAAATGCTTCATACCAAATTTGAAAATAATTGGACTGGCGGTTATCAGAAGTTAAACATGTGTCAATTGTTAATGGACGACAGACGACGGACGACGACGGACGACGACCAATTGCAATGGGTCACCTGAGTTTACTCAGGTGACCTAAAAAGATATAAGTATATACACACCAGTACTAGTTTCTGTTACATTTGGCGTCCACAACGTCACCCGTTTAATCTATTGTGGGTGAGAGTGATTGCCTTTAGAATTTCGGACAACGAACGCTGGGACTCTTGGACGAGTCGGGGACCTCCTTCCTCTCTCTCTCTCTCTCTCTCTTCTCTCTCTCTCTTCTCTCTCTCTCTCTCCTCTTCTCTCTCTCTCTCTCTCTCTCTCTCTCTCTCTCTCTCTCTCTCTCCTCTCTCTCTCCTCTCTTCTCTCTCTCTCTCTCTCTCTGGCAAGGGGACAAACGTGGTATTGTTAATACACAGCATTCTTACTAGCTCTGGTCAGTGAGTTAGTTCGGCCATGCACAAGACTGTTGTACCAGAAGTACCGGTTTCGCACCTCGGCCGAGACATAAAAACTCGTCTCTATTCACACTTGCAAACAATGATTGGTTATCAAAGCAATTTCTTACTATTGTTACCCGTTATTTATATTTTTCTCATCATCTTTATGTAGAGCAAAATTTTTATCCTTTGGTGTTTATTTGCCTCTCCCTCTTTTCTATTCAACCACAAAAGTTGGTTTCATTCTTTATTCTCCTATTATACAATGGTTGGATTCACCCGCATAAAGCAAGAAAAAAAATCTATTATTTACGTCTTTGAAATGTCTCAAAATAGCTAATCCCCACCAGTATCAAAGGATACCGGTCTACTATACAACTTCATTAGCAATCAAAGTCAATACTTTAATCTCTGAATAGAATAGGTGTTAGCATTGTAAATATGTACTTCCTGTAATTAACAGGAAGATGACGAACTGATCACAAGAAAACTGATAAAAAGATAAAACCAATTGATAAACAGATTAGGTTAAGTCTCTACATCCAGGATCATTAATGAAATTGAAATCAATTTCCTTAATATAGAAGTGCTCAGAGAAATGAGGAGCGATTGCTGTTTGTGTTAAATCCTGAAATCATTATCTAATAAATACTGTGGGGGTGAATATTTGCATTAGGGATGAAAATATGTGGGCTTTGGTTTATTGCATTTTGCCTTCACATATACAGTTTTATTAATTATATGTTTTACATTTTTTAGGAACGTCCTAGCTGAAGTACCTAAAACGTCGCTAGTTTGAAGTTCCGTAAACGTCACTAATTCATGGTGAAGTATGCAACGTCGCAGTTGAAGTTCCGTAACGTCGCTAGTGAAGTACCGTAACGTCGATAGTTAAGTGAAGTTTCTGTAAACGTCCGCTAGTTAAAGTTCCGTAACTAGTTAGTTGAAAAGTAACGTAAATCACTAATGAAGGTGAAGTATTGTTACGTCGCTAGTTGAAGTTTCTGTAACGTCGTAGTTGAATTATTACCTAATTGAAGGGTTTTTTGTTGTTTTAGTTAGATATGAAATATATTTCTATCTATTTTTGGTCTATTGGACCGGCCGGTCAATAGTTTTGAATTTGGACCGTGACTCTATTGACCGGCAAATTTGAGGGAATCTGTGCATTGCTAAACTATGACGTTCGTTAACGCAACTAGAAGCAATAGACTTCAAATTGACGTCATAGTAGTTAGCAATGTAATGGAAATTTTACAAATGATTTAAAATCATTTACATATACTTTTTTCAGCGTATAACATTAAGGCACTAACAAGCATCATGTACGATGAATTTAGGTTAATAAAAACAGTTAATTTAATTCGGATCAATCAATAGACCGGAATATTTTCCCTCGGATATTGGAAAGCTTCAATGCACGTTTCTATTTGCCCCTTCGCTGCGCCTCGGCAATAGAACGTGCATTGAGCTGTTCCCAGTACCTCGGGAAAATATTCCGGTCTAATTGACCTGATCAGACATTAAATAACTGTATATTCCAATAACGTCGCTAGTTGAAGGTGAAGTATCGCAACATCGGCTAGTTAAAAGTACCGTAAACGTCGCTATTGAATTTGGAAGTACCGCTAACGTCTGCTAGGTGGAAGGTGAAGTTCGTTAACGTCGATAGTTGAAGTTTTGTAACGTCGCAGTTGAAGGTGAAGCTTCCGTAATGTCGCTAGTTGAGGTTGATGTCCGCGTAACGTCGCTAGTGTTGAAGTTCCGTAACGTCGCTATTGAAGTGAAGTTCGTAACGTTCCGCCTAGTTAAGGTGAAGTTCCCAAACACAGTCATGCTAACGTCATTGCGTTGGAGTTTTTAAGGTTCTCTCAATAGAATTCCTTTATATCAATCAACGGCTTAACTGTAATACTAGCAGTCAATAATCATGTTAGAAAGACCCGTGATATTGAATAAATTCTAATTTTTAAATCGAATCATATACGCAACAATTATCAATTATATTAGCCTGTGTAGCGGCGGTAGATGTTTGTAGATTTGTATACCCAACAGTCCCTGAAACGCTACCTTCTTTACCACTTGTATGAGGAGCGAACGCTGAACGCACGATTACGGAGCCATGCTGAACGCAAGTGGTGGACTGCAAATAAAAAACGCGCAGAAAAATAGTACATTATTTATGGAGAGACAACTGTTGAAAATTAGGTAGTGCACTCTAAACACATTTATTCCGCAAATTTCCCGGTCTCAGTCAATAGATGTTGCTTAAACTCTTCGTCAAATCATTTTGATTATTTGTCTTATTTCTTTTAATTCTTGAAAAAGAGGGGGTGGATTATAATAATTATTTTGGAAAGGTGTTTTTCGGGCTCAGGATTTTTATGAAAATTTTCGAAGTTTGTGGACAATATCTTCCTGTTTTTTCATAGTAAATTTGAATGTTTTAAAAATACATGTGTTTGTATATCTCGCCTCTTGATGAGTCGTTATAACACCTTTATAAAGTTACATTAATTATTTGGAATCTTTGTTTGCTTATCGCTAATTATGCGTTCTTGAGAAGAAGTTTTAAAGATTTCTCCTATATTTATCATATGTTACAATTTGATGCCTATTTGGGACCCAGCGTACCCACAGGGCGTATTGATTTGAACAAAACTTGAATTCCATATATCCAGGAAGCTTTCATTAAATTTCAGCTTTTCTGGCCCAGTGGTTTCTTAAGAAGAAGATTGTTAAATGACCACCACCCTATTTTTGCATTTCGTGATTATCTCCCTTT
This sequence comes from Ostrea lurida, assembly GCA_903981925.1. Lineage (NCBI taxonomy): Eukaryota > Metazoa > Mollusca > Bivalvia > Ostreida > Ostreidae > Ostrea > Ostrea lurida. The sequence continues at coordinate 20,133 of CAJDSM010036655.1, forward strand.
TGATGGTGGGCCGTCCTTCATTTGAACAAACTTGAATCCCCTTCCACCCAAGGATAATTTGTAACCTAGTTTGTTGATTTGGCTAAGCAGTTCTTGAGGAGAAGTCGAAAGTGGAAACTTTAACAGACAGACAGACCCAGACGGTTCAGCTAGGTGAGCTAAAAACTGATTTCTCATTCTTTCTAACACAACCACAAACAGATCGGCCGCTTATGCAGCCTAGATGATACAAACCTTGAGTTTTTGGATATATAAATCTGGTAAACTGGTATCTACAAAAACAACAATGTGAAAAATTCTTAAATTTTCATTTCCAAAATTCAATCCATTCTAGACACAGAAGAACGTCTTCGTCTGTGCATGGGGATGCATCTATGCCCCAGCGAGACACCAGGGATTCATGCTGAGATCGACACCCAGCATCCGAGTCTTCATACGGCTGATCCCGAAACACCACCAATTTGTCGACGAGACGGAGGAACCGTCGAACCACTCATAGATTTTGGCCTACCTGGCGAGCGAACACATGAATCCATCTACAAAGAAAATTGAAGTTTCATCTTTCACGATACTAGCAAACACGAACTATATGATATGTTAATGTATGTAGATATTGTACATGGAACGCAATTTCAAATATCAGACCTAAATTCTCTCTCTCGTCTCGTCTCTCTCTCCTCTCTCTTCTCTCTCTCTCTCCTCTCTCTCTCTCTCTCTCTCTCTCTCTCTCTCTCTCTCTCTCTCTCTCTCTCTCTCTCTTGTGTTTGCGTGCCTGCGTGCGGAACATAGAACCAATATATGTTGATCTTTGTTCACCGCTTCCCCGACCTTATAGATCACGGATATATATTTGTCCAAAATGTTTTCTGACATTCAATAAAGGAGAAGTACATGTAAGAGTAAGTAAAGTAAATCCAGAATATTTCATTTCGAACCATCACATTCATTGTATACCTCGCCGGTTCGGATTCAAGGACGGTCAATGGAAAGCAAGGAGAATCAGTTCAAAACATTACCCCACTCCCACATCCAATGCAATGTACTGAACACGAGATTGGTAGTTTTCCTCCATGTTAAAAAGAATAATTAATTATGATTTTTAATACGGTTATTTTTTCATTTTGAACAGTCTTTTCCTTGATGGCGAAAAATATTCTGTTTTCAAAAAACAAGAGATCTACAATTAAGTATGATTGTTTGATTTTTTTTGCCAGAACAGAATGCTGTCTTACTGAAAATCAAAAGATTCATTAACTTGAATTTGAGTTGTATCTTTTCGCTCCCATCATGATTTTCCTCCCGATTCGACATCGATCTTTTGTTCTTTGAGTGGTTCAGGCTTCCATATGGATTCCAGGATACATTTTTGATATTCTGGAAACCATTCATCTCTTCCGGAAATACACGTCTGTAAAACAAGGTGTGAACAATAACCGGAAATACAGTCTGTAAACAAGGTAACAATACCGGAAATTACAGTAAACAAGGTGAACAATAACCGGAAAATACAGTCTGTAAACAAGGTTGAACAATAACCGGAAAAATACAGTCTGTAAAACAAGGGAACAATACCGGAAATTACAGTCTGGTAAACAAGGTGAACAAATACCTGAAATACCAGGTCTGTAAACAAGGTGAAACAATAAACCGGAAATACAGATTTGTAAAACAAGGTGTAACAAACTGCTAAATATAGTCTGTAAACAAGGTGAACAATAACCGCGAAATTACAGTCTGTAAACAAGCGTGAACCAATAACCGGAAATCAGTCTGTTAAACAAGGTGAACATAACTGTAATATAGTTTGTTAAACAAGGTGAACAATAAACCGCGAAATACAGTAACTGTAAACAAGGTGAAACAATAAACCGCGAATACAGTCTGTAAACAAGGTGAACAAATAACCGGAAATACAGTCTGTAAACAAGGTGAACAAAACTGTAAATATAGTCATTAAACAAGGTGAACAATAACCGGAAATACAGTCTGTAAACAAGGTGAACAATAACTGGAAATTTACAGTCTATGTAAACAAGGTGAACAATAACGGAAATACAGTCTGTAAACCAAGGTGAACAAACCGGAAATACAGTCTGTAAACAAGGTAACCAATTAACCGGAAATTTACAGGTTCTGTACACAAGGTGAACAATAACTGGAAATTTTACAGTCTGTAAACAAGGTGAACAATAACCGGAAATCAGTCTGTAAACAAGTGAACAATTAACCGGAAATTACAGTCGGTAAACAAGGTGAACAATAACCGAAATACAGTCTGTAAACAAGGTGAACAATAACCGAATACGTCTGTAAACAAGGTGAACAATAACCGGAAAATACAGTCTGTAAACAAGGTGGACAATAAACTGGAAATACAGTCTGTAAACAAGGTGAAACAAGAACCGGAAATACAGTTCTGTAAACAAGGTTAACAATTAACCGGAATACAGTCTGTAACAAGTGTGGACAATTAAACCGGAAATACAAGTCTTAAACAAGGTGAACAATAACTGGAAATTCATGCAAAACAGCATTGGTAACCTAACAAGATGTGTATGTGAAACACATAAGAATATAAAAGTCCTATTGTAGCAGTGTGTTTTAACTTGTATATATATTTAATGCCATTTTCTAATAAACATAATTTGTGCATATTAGATTAAAGGTATCTTTTATTATTTACGCCAAATTCCCAGATCCACCCCTTTATTTTCTTTAGTGTTATGGGTGAGTGAAAACGGTATTTCATTGGCTGTAGATCAGAGTTTTATTCAGTTAGAATCTCTCGAGTTTTTGGTCAGGTTGGCTGTTGTTTTACTTTGAGCAGTTTGCAGTATTTAGTATTTGAATTTGACAAGAATTTGAGACCTTTGTTCCAGACCTGACAGTAAATTGAATTTTTACTAACATATATCTTCATAATATGTACATTTAGCTAATTTCAATGTTTGAGAGAAGAGTGAAAGTTTAAATATTAAAAGTAGTAAATATCACTTTAGAAGTTCTTTCATCTCAGTATATACGCTTATATAAGTATTATAGTTTATATAGTACTGTTAATGTAATATTTCTTATAAATAGGTAAGAAGCATCCAAGCAGCATTTTTAATGCCTAGGGAATTGGGCCTTGTCCCATAGACAGGTAATTAAAATATATTGCCTTTTATTATACATAAATATATTTCTCATAGTGTTACATTATTTGTAATGCATTTATAACGTATTTTCAGTACATGTATATTGAGTAAAGTGGAATTTAATTTAAGGGAGATAACTCTTAAAGATTTAAATTATGTACGTTCTATTTATTGTAAATCACTGTGATATTTATTGTTACTATTTTGTCTTTTAGGGCCATATATATTTCCTATATTTCTATATATTTCCATATCATTAATAAATTGACGATAATGAACCCTTAGATAGGAGTTGGGTTATTTCTACTACAAACACCACACCACCCCTGCAACACTATTGCTTACATGTACCAAGCAAAAGTCATGGCCAATGTTAAAGTTTGCAGACAAACAGACAGGTCAAAAGTATATGCTTCCGGAAGGATAAAGATTATATTCTTTTTAAAGCGATACAAGCTGTAACTGACGGCATTTTTACAACTACTCAAATATGCACAAGTTAACACCTACCGATATAACTATATATACATATCATAATAATTAAGATCTGGAATATTGATTGAGAGCATATCTTGAATGAGCGTTTCGAATAACTCGGGATAACCTCAAACACAATGACACGGGAACGACGATTGCCGAACATAATCGGATTGCTGACGTGAAGGTCATACAGAGATAGAAACCGACGTGAGTAAATCTTTTGAAATATTGCATTGTGTCATAAATGACAAGTACTATATGTGTCGCAAAGTAATTATTACGCAGATGTACCACTCAAATAAACTATATATAATATAATTTTCTTTGCAATTGGCATGTTAATCTGACACGTGTGTAATAGTTTCTCTCACTCATCATCATCGCTTTCCCTTATCTTTTTTCTTTTAAGAAAGTCGGACAATCGACGTTGTGACATCTTCTATCGTTAAAAGTGCAAGTAGGTGCAGTTTCCGATTTGTGCAGTTTCATTTAGGCGCTTGACATAATTATTACAAGTAAGCACCATCGTCAAGCGCACAGGCGATCACCTTTAACAATGAATAAATTCGTACCGGCACCGGACAAAGTTCCGGTTTTCAAGATCGCCATATTGAAAAGCTTGGCGACTGTTTATATTTTTGAGTCGCAATACTAACTTGATCGCCCAGGCTTTTCAGTAGACTAAGTTGAGCCCCCCTGAACACAGTGTGGCTCTTCCGCAAGATATTCGAAACTGTGGACCCGAGGGTTCGATGACATTGCGTCGGAGATGACGAACAAGAAACTACTGACGGGTGCCAGTATTCATGAAGTCAATGAAATTACAAATATAGTAGGTCATACGCAACGTTCGTTATCTGTTTATATTTTATAGAACTATTCTTAATATAAAATCATAGTACCCTTAGATATTCTTTGAGAAAAAATCAGAGTATATTTCCTGTGTTTTGGAAAAGATAACTATGGTGGCATATTTCTGCCACCAC
>CAJDSM010036676.1:5333-21066 GCA_903981925.1 Ostrea lurida
GTATGCGTTTCACTTCACAACGGTCATACAATAAAAAGCTCCTTTTCAACTTTATTGCATCTACGACTTTGGGTAGAGTAGATTTGCATTGAAAAAGTTTATTTTTCAACTTTAGTAGTAAGTCATGTGTCGCCTGCCTACTTCTTCTTTTCAAAAATACTTCATCTATTAAAAGTATAATCATGGTGGAAAAGTATATACATGTAATTAATTTCTTTTTTTTTTTTTTTGGCAGAATTTAGTTTGTTCAAGTTTACCAGAAAGACAATGCATTCTAACATTTATTCGAAAGAATTAGATGAAAAGATGAGAATATTATTATGAGGACACTATCTGTGGGAGATTCATCTGATAACAAAGAGATTATAGTGAATTTGAAGGTTCTAAGGCCAAAGTGATCATTACTTTGTGACAATTTATTTTTACGTCCAAAATATTCTAAGTTGTGTCAAACAGAGGTTGACAAGCAGTAGTTTCAAAACTGCATTACACGATACAGTTCTCCATACTGATGTTTATGGCAAATATCAGGAAGCTGCCCTGTGTGATTCCAGAGAAAAGTGTGACAGAAAATTATTTTGTGACAAATTTGCTTATGTTAAAAGATTAAAGTTGCGTCAAACAGGAAGTTGACATGCGGCAGATTGGAAACTGCGTTACACAAAACAGTTCTCCATACTGATGCTCTTGTGCCAAATATTCAAAAAAGATGGCCTTGTTGGTTTCAGAGAAAAATGTGACAGAAATTTGTCGAAGTTGAAAACATTCTAAGTTGCGTCAAACAGGAAGTTACAGTGCGGCAGATTGGAAACTGCGTTACACGATACAGTTCTCCATACTGTGTGGTTCCTGAGAAAAATTTGACAGAAAAATTTGTGACGCTGACGAGCCGACGACTCATGTGATCTCTATATGTCGCCTCTGCTAAAGCAGGCAGGCGACACAATTAAAAAAATCCCATACACACGAATTTTGTTTTCCGATAGGGGGTCCAACTTCAAAGCGAGTAATCATTATTTTTTTAAGCAAAATTTTCTGATGAATGGGGGGGGGGGGTTACAACTCCCGTCCCACCCGCCTTGATTCCACCATTGCATTTGCCTGCATATGATGTACATTACATTGCATTTGTTGCCTTGACACCCAACCACCATCTTGTCTATTTTAACTTAGTTAATATTCTTATATAATCTTCTATATTGTATACAAGATCTCCGTCTTGTGTTACTAAGTACTATGTCCCCTGGCCAGTTCCCCTGAGATTGAGCAATTTCATTAATTTGTTATCCCCACTTGTCAAGAAAATTTCTTCATTGAGACAGCTACATTGTAACACTGCCATACCCATTGTCTGTGGTGGCGGTGAGTCCTGGATCATCAAGCAATGATTCGACTGGAGGAGACGATATAGCTTCTGGTGATTTTATTGCCTCGCCATGTTCTGTGTAATGGATAAATGATGACAGAGAGCCAAGCATTTCATTCAGCTTATCTTTGTTTATTTTCTTAGGAGAATAATTTGGCAATTTTAACTCGGACTTTCGGTGGTAATGTTCTGAACTCGGATTCCTAGGTTTGTAAGTAGAGATTAAGGAGACATCTTTTGATTTCAGTATTGCTTTCAAGTCCGAAATGATCTGATTGATTCGGTTATTTTCTGTGCGATTTCTTCTGTATTCTTATCAGGGTAGATAGGTTGTTTTGTTTTTCATTTCCTGAATGTCGGATTTCCGTCGGTTGACAATGCGGTGACCTCTCGGTGTAAGATTTCTCCATGGTGGTCGACAATCTTTTGATAATTTCCCGTATTCGTTTCTAACTCGGCTTTCTCTGTTCGGATATTGGACGCCATTTCTTTATATCGGGGGGAAATTTTGGTCTCTAATTCCTTCAAATCTTTTTGTAAACTTTTGTTGTTTAGCGCTGAGTTTTCCAGAATATCCGATAACTTGTGACCTTCATGTTTACCGATGAACGCACGTAATACAGACAGGAATGTCACAATTCTCGCAGTAAAGTTCGCAGTGTTTTTCGGTGTGTTTCGTACATTTCGGGTAGTTGGGAGTAGACTCTCTCTGTAAATAGTGCACGACATTGTGTCGTTTAGACGAATCCGAGATGTGTTTCACTGCGCAGTTAACACAGAGATTTATATGACAAAGTTCACAATGACTCTGTAGGGGGGCAGTTTCACAGATGTCACAAAGGAGGACTTCCTGAGCACTGCGCCGGGAATGCATTTCTGTTGCCGGGATGACACCAGCAGTTTACTGTCAATAAGATATTTTGACAGATAAAAACAATGTCCAAGCTAGAATTACATTATAATTAAAAAATCTAACATATGAAATGGATTTATCAGTATACAGTTATTGACTGGTTTCGAGGACATCTGTTTTGTTTAAACCGAGGACGGATATGTTGCAAAAGATCCATTCGAGGATCAAACTAAACAGATGTTGTTCGAGAACATAGTCGGTAACTGTTTTGTTATACACCTTGATTTTTATAGCTTTATTTCACTTAATGCACACTTCCAATCATAACATCCTCACTAATATTAACAGCTACTGTTCAAAGAAGCAGCACACACCATGCTATGAAATAAATCAATTAACATTTTCAACAACAACTGTACATGTACATGTAAATATAACAAAAAGGTTCAACATGAACAACAACTTGTTTCACTCTGGGGTTCAAATTTTAAAGGTGTGTTGATAATACAATAGTTTTCCAGCATACATATAGTCACGAATAACAACTGAACAGTTACATGTATTAAAACTGTATTTTGGTAAGTTTTCTGTATATATCATTTAATTTTATTTTAAGTGATTACCTAGCGCTGGTTCTCATTGGTTAAAACACCTTTTAAAAATTCGGGTGATTTTTCAGATGAATTAAACTTCGTAAAGCCGTCGGCTTTATTCGCCACTTTTAGAATTGCCACCACGAAACGCACTTGCACTTTTCTTACCTTAATATTTAGTAAAATTTCCTTTCATTCATCATGGAACGGAAAACCGTTGCATCACCCGAAAAAATGCAGTGTATAAGATTAATATCTTCATTATCTGTCATCAATTGTTTAGTTGATAAAAATAATATAAAAACAATTCATAAACCATTCTAACAAGACAGACGACTTTCAATTAAAAGATATTATCAAAAGAAAATGAGATTAATATTGGTTTAGTGTGCGTAAAGTTTATTTAATTAACGACGACGGATATAATTCGTTCGTAAAATAGAGATTTTATTCAAATTTTGACATCAATTAAATTATGTATTGATTAGTTAAAATCAATGGAAAAAACACAATAGTCATCGTTCATTATTTTCTGTGGGGGACGTTTCAAAAGTAGGCATGAAAAATGCGTAATTGCAAAGAAAATAATAGGAAATCTCATTGTGCGATATAAAAGTTGATATAAAAAAATTCTAAAATAGAGTTTTAATCCAAAACGAAGAATAATAGTAAGGACACAATACGCTTAAAAATTATAAGGAAAAAAGTGTAGGTCATCGGCCAAAATCTTTCAGGGGGCTGTCTCAAAGGGTGATTTTTGACAATTTTCACATGAAATATGTTGCCAACGAGAGAATAAATAAGTATTTTCTACTTTTAGCGTCATATTTTTCCATTTTAATAACTATATAGATTTGGAGAATGTCATTTTTCATATGTACAAGCATTGAATCGTTGTATAATATTTTAGGTCGGTTTCAAAACATGTAATATATAAAGTGTCTTAAATTCAATGATTCAAATATAAAACATAGCATTGCGGCTTGTACGATGAAATTTGTAGTACACCTAAAATGTTAACACTTCATTGTTATTATTATTTTCACAATTGTTAACTTTCTAAATAACTACAATAAGGCATGCGTATTTTGTATTGAAAAGAGACAAAACAAAATATACTTGTCGTCAGTTGGAAAATATTACAGTACTTTGTCTTTCTGTCTTCATTAATAACAGTTTTCTGTAGAAAACCATTAAAAAAAAAAAAATAATTTTATTCCTTTGACAGTTTTACATGTATTAATCTAACAATAGGATTCTAAAACATTTCGTACATGTATTGAATGTAAGTGCATGTACAAATGTACACTGTAGGTAGTACATGTAAATGGCACTTGTTTATTCGGACACAAATAACTAGAGTTCAATAAATAAACAGCCATTATTATATCTCAGTGTATTCTCTTATAAAAAATAATAAGATAAACCGACCTTTTGCCATATTACATGTGCCTCTTTCGTGTGGACAAGTTCTCTGCTATCTACTCTTGGGATAGAGTTCAAGCTATTCAACGACAACATCGATTCCCGCACAAAGCGGCATTGTGACGTCCAAATACAAAGACCAGTGACATGTTCAACGTCACACTATAAATAAATCATGTAAAATATGTTGCCGTAGACTTTCAATAATTAAAGAATGAAGATTTTTGTTTATGCCTATGAAAGTTGCATATGCGCGGTTTTCTGCGCAGAAGCACGAAATTTCGAATTAGGTCTGTCGTCGTTAAAAGAAGTCGAATCTCATAAACACCTAGGTCACCGTCATGTTTAGTAGTACATGTAACAAGTAATCCATCTTTCAATGTGCATATTATAAGAGAAATAGTGAATAAAGCTTATTCATGTTTGAGTATGTTGCGAAAAAAACTATATTAGATAGGAAAACTGCAATTTTTTTCTTCATAATTTGTAAAACCGGTTTTAGAATATGCTGACGTTATATGGGACAAGATACAAGAATATCTAGTCAATAAATTTGAAAACATACATTTAGAAGCAGCCAGAATAATTAGGGGGGGGGGTAATAGACTGGCACCCAGGTATCAAAGGCAAAGCGTAGAAAAAATCAAACTTGTTCGAAGGGCTCTTTTATTATAACCGATTTTATTATTAATTTTCATTAGTTTCTTGCCTGGTTTTTCGTACCTCCAACCACCACCAATATCTACATCATCCGCTCCACCCAGGTAATTTTTAGTGAGCCTTGGTTTCACATTTCCGACAAATCTCCTATTCGCATCAGTGTTTACTGTAAGATCTTCTTTGGTCATGTTGCGAAGATTTTCTCTTCCATGGTTACATAAAAACATCATACATGTAACTTTTGAAAAAAAAACTCTTATATTGCTGAGATTTAGTGTCTTTGGTCGATAAAGTTTCTGTGGAATGCAATTTTTGATATCTTCCTCGGAAATAATTTCCTTATGCTTACTTTCACCACTTCCCTCCATTTTTAGTTATTTCAAACAAGCATGAACAATTATGTTGGCCTCCTTGAATCTGTCATCATTAATTTTACAATATCACATTTGTGCGGGTTTTTTTTTCCCGAACGTTTTCTGAAAACTGTACCCGAAAAAAATTATTGTTATCTTCGCACACGGTTCTCCATTGCAATTTCTGACTTTACAATAAAACTTCTTCAGAATAGTGGGCCAAATCACGGCAGATATATCTTGTAAAATCACTGAAATTCCGATGAAGCATTTCGTTGATATATTGTTCCAAAATTTTTATTTTTATTTTTTTGGCAACTTTTGATGACATTTTTCGTATTTCTGCTTTCCGTTTCGTTTTATAAGGTATCTCTATCAACATCACTAAAATCAGCGAACCTCACCATTATTACGATTACGTAAAACAAAGCAGCAGACTAAATATCACGTGACCCTTGTAGCCAATAGAAATAGGACAGTCTATTGCCCGGTCAACAATTCGTAAACTGTTGACCGGGCAATAGACCACGAGTGTGAATTTCAAAGTTGTTTTAACAGTTAAAATGTTGAATCTAAATCTTATTAGTTTTATAGAGGGCAAAAATCAAGGTGTATAACGATGTCAGAAGATGCGTACATATATATAATTTTGTCTCACCTGAAAATTCAACATGGCCTCCGCGTTATTCTGCCTTTCAGCCTAGTCCCTTTATTAGATACCTGTGTGACGTGCCATCCTTTATCTTATTTCCTGTTTGTTTGACCTAGTTCATTTCAGGTAGCTATGTTAATTTACATCAGTCTACTAGGCTATTCACCCGCTGTATTGACATTTTCGATTCTGCTTTACACTTCTATACATGTAGTCAAGTTTCCCTTGCTTGTTCGACGATGTCGTGTCGATATATGGCTGCTTTAATGTATATGTTATGATTAAGTTACATGTACATACTTTCTGTTGAAACGTTTGACGTACTGGTGATATCGACAATAACATTGATTCTGATAAAATCATATCATTTGTGATTGGTATCGATAAAATATCGACATGATATTGTCCATATTGACTTGTTTATGACATCCATTTTAATTACAATGTGCTATCGATATAGGCATTACAGTACATTGTGCCGTCGATATCGACATAATATTGTAGATATCGTTGATAGGATATTCATGCATTTAACTTTTGTCGTTCATGTTCGATATCTATAATATTGAAATTACACTTGGTCAATGTGTGTGAAAAATTCGCAAACAAAGTAAAACAAGTAAACAAACAAAAGGCTTCAGGTAGATAGTTGAAATACTTACAGCAACGGGATAATTTAGCAGAGACTCAAATAACGGCATATAATACGCATTATATGTCGAAATAAATACTACCATCTCCTATGCTTTCAAAGTTTATTCTAGGTTTAATATAAATGTGTATCATATAAATTCTTGCATGGTAAAAGTGCGGAAATATACTTAAAGAAAGAAAAATGTATTTATATTACATAATCAGAAAAAAAAATACTACGTATACGGAATCGCTTTCCTCGTAACATTAAATCTATCCATTTGCATGGAGAATCAAGAAATTGCCCTTTCCACTTTTTTCTAGAACGTATCCCTTCAAACTATAGAATTTTCACGCGCAAAATCACAAGCGCTTGGATCTATTATCTACAGAGGAAATTCGAAGTATGAATCCTTTATTTGGATTGGATGATTTGGATATTGAATCTCGGATTTCGAACCTCGGACTTTGGATTTCGAATTTCGTAGTTTTCAGATTTGGTTTCACAATTACTTGCCTTCTAGATCTTAACACGCTAATTGGAGTTATCAGTAAACTTCTGCACAACAAAAATAATTAACTATAAATTATTGACATTATGTATAGAAAGATGAAGCAATTCATGTAATTAGTACATGTTGTTTCGACAATAAATGAAGTAAAGAGAAAAGTGTTCAATTTTACAAAGAATATAAAAATGAAAGAAGGGCTAAAAGGTAACACCAGAGGTGGGATCAGGCGTCTCTGAAGAGTAGGCATTCCCTCTATATCATTTACACCTGTCATATATCAGATACTGCGTTAATAGACGTATGAAAAGTCAGAAACATCTTCAACAGCCATAAAGTGTAGAAAGTGCATGACTTGTGAATTGCATAAGAAAGAAAGGGCGAAGACAATGAACAGTGATCAATCTTGTAAGCCCCAAACAGAATACAAAACAAGAGTTGGGTAAAACAGACCCCATGACCGATCACACCCGCTGTGAGCCCATTGTCTTGATCAGGTGAACGGCAAAATCAGTGTATGAAAAACGACTCGGCAGTATAGCTCTATATGGAAAACGTCAGTCAGCATTTGACGAGAGAAGTTCAATCACAAAACGCATATAAGGAATACAAAAGAATTAGAAACAACCCGGACCCTGGATATAGCATAGGTGGGATTATGTGCCTGGGAGGAGTCATTATCCCTGTCAACCGGTCACACCCGTCGTATTGTCTTGATCAAGTAAATGGGGTAATCTGTAATCAAAATCAGTGTGTAATTATGTCAGACAGAAAATGACACATTGACTGTTGCATTGGAGGAGAAAATATTGAAATTGCGAACAAAACTTGAAAATGGTTTTTATACCCTGGTAATCACTCTCTAAGACTGTCATACATGTACATGTATATCATAATAAGGACATACCACTAGGAATAATTTCTTAGAAATATTTCCTCCTCGAAACAGCATATCTGTACTGTTTGATTGATCATCTTAAAACATTCTGTGAATAATAGTACATTTGGTAATTTAGACAATGGGCTCATGGTCGGTGTGATTGGTCAACAGGGCATGCTTACTCCTCCTAGGCACCTGTTCCCACCTCTGGTGTGTCCAGGGTTCTGTGTTTGCCCGACTCTTAATTTTGTATTCTCTTAGGGGCTTACGAGATTGATCACTGTTCGTTATATTTGCCTTTGCCTTTTGCTTGTTCACAGCAAAGGCGTGCCTGCGTATAAGCGAGGCCAACTAACTAACCAAAAAGGTGATGTTGAGGGTTATAAGAATCTCGTTTAAAGTCATCATTCCGCAAATTATCTATGGTCGCTACAGTGTATAATGACCTTGTTTGCTTACAATATCACTAAGTCATATGTTTTGTGTCATCCCTTTGTTAGACTGTCATTTTCGTACTAGATTTGACGACGGGTAACCCCGTTTACTATGTTTCGACTACGGACTCACGGCGGGTGTGACCGGTCAGCAGAGGATGTTTACTCCTCCATGGCACCTGATCCTGCCTTCGCTTTTGTCGAAGGTCTGTGTTGCCTGCACTCGATTTTTGGACTATGATTACTTTTGATACTTTGTTACTTCGCCACTTTATATATACAGTGTCGAAAAAAATTGTGAAAAGTTCCGCGTGTCTTCCTAGCTTGCCAGAGGTAATACCAAACAGTGTGCAAACAATGATAAGCCCTGTGTATGTTGGGATATATAGTTAATATGCCTACCATACAAAATAATTTCATATATATTAAAATAACTGTTCCATTTTAAAAAATGTACTTATATGATAAGATATTTCACAAAACTTTCATTATTTTTTTTTTATTGTTATGACTTTGATTCCTCCCATTTTTCACAAAACAAAATCACCATCCCTGAAATGCTTAAAACCCTTGATGAAAAACTACACGTGGACACCAGGATTTCCAATTTTCTTGTACCTGTTGGAGCAAGCTTGGAACGTTTAGGGAGCTGTATATTTATTTGTCTATCGGCCTTGTTTCTGGCCCAGCTGGAATAAATATCACTGAATGCATCTAAGATATTTTTCATCGGGTACTAAATACATGTATATATTCACTATTCCGAATATATAACATATTGATTATTCGAAATAACTGAAATCATCAGAAAATTACTAACCCCATGCAATTGTCCTATGAATTAATTCCTGGTCATGTGATGACTTAAAATCTCCTTGTTAAGCAATTGCATGAAAGATTTAGGTAGAATGATTATTTTTTAAAGATGTATCAAGCGATACGACAGTAAGAGCAGGAGTGATCTATCTCATGACTCATGTAGGGAATACAAATCGAAAGTTGGGCAAACACGAAAGCCTGAACATAAGAGAGACCAGGTGGCTAGTTACAGTTATTGAACATATATTTTGGGATCACAGGTATCTTCTGATGGGTTGGAGACGAGTCGCGCTAGCGACGAGTTCACACCCATAAGAATGTCATGTGATACCCAAAATATATGTTTTAATTAGAAACTTGTATCATGTCAATCCACTGATCACGTAAATATTCCTATAGCTCCACCCAATTACATAACACTCTGTCATATTCCGTGCGTGATGGAGGGCTAAGTCAGGTACCCGCATTTCTATTTATGAACACGTGGACTAAAGACAATTGTACGTACATTGTTGGAAGTGTGTGAGCAACCGTGGTTTTAACAATTTCCCCGTGTTCCAGACCGTGCACATGTTTACAAAGATAATGAGCTTGCATTACATCCGAACCAATAATCCGGAGATAGACAAAAATTATTTGCCGAAATGGTGCAGATGATCTCTCTCTCTCCTTCTCTCTCCTCTCTCTCTCTCTCTCTCTCATATTTATTTTCATCAAAAATATGTCCTGATCTAGTTGGAGACACAACAAAGTTCTTCTTCCCCAATCTAAAGGAACACAAAAAGCTGGGAAATCTCTTTTGTTTTCTTCAACGAAAGTTTTAGAGAAACGTTGCACAACGTCGCCAAAACATTACGTGGCTTGTTGAAAAATCTGACATAATACTTTCTGGTCGTCGAGCTTGACTTTTGTAATTTAGGAACAGGACGCGTTCCAGAATGATGGTTTTTCTTTGTAAAGCAAACTTTGAATAAAATCGAAAATAGAGGTTTTTAATGTGTTGTTTTGAATCCACATAGATATCTAGCGGTTCTCTTTCTTCTGCTTATCATAAGTCCTACTATGGATGTTCCAATAGGAATGAAAGATGCTCTTTTACAGCGCAAGAAGGTCAATACCAATTTTGGACATGTTTAAATTATTCAAAGTTAATTGTCTTTGACCTCTGGTAAAAAAAATCGACGAACTTAGACGATCAATGTCGAAACAGGTCTTGTCTTTATTATGTTCGTCTTCTTCAGTCACATCTCTAGCAACGGCCTCTGTCTTTCTGTAATTTATCACCTTTAAGCAAAGCCAAAAATCCGCAATAACCCAAGGAAAACTCAAGAAAGGTCAGGATTGTCCAGCGCTCTTGGTGGTAAGTGATTTGATACCAATTGCTGATGCTTGTTTAACAAAAACTTCTTTTCCTATATTTTCAAATCAATGTTTTGACTCGCCTCCAAACTCTTGGAAAAACCGTTCCGTGTTTCGCTTTTCTCACTACTGACATTTTTTGCTTTCACTACTTGGCCCTTATCTTCATTTATTTCTCATTCTTAGGCATCCTCTGTTGGCCGTAGTCTTTCTAATGATACCCAGTAATAGCCTCGGTTTCGTTTTCGATACATACAAGTTTAAAAGCTGTCGCCAGCTTATCATTGTTAAATGTTCTAGCAAATGACTGGCGTCCTTCTTTCGTACTTTTCCACATATAAAATAAGAAACCTCGATCAAAGATGAAGTCTTTGTCAGTTATTACAATTCCGTATAATTCTCTGGCTTGTCTTCCTCCTTTGTTTGACTTGTTTCAAGTGTTGCGGCATTGACGAAACAATTTTCCAAAGTACCTTTTGAGACACATATTGTTGGCTTCGTCTTTGCTAATAATCCGGATTAACTGTCCACCCTTAGATCTCTTTTGCATTACAGCGGAATGCCGGTTTTGGGAAAATCGACACGCGCAAACTGAATGCATTGTAGCAGTTGCTTTGCAGCGCGTCCTGTAAAATACTTTTTCTTATCAGCATTGAACAACATGTGCATTGGCAATAATTCCTAGATGTCGTCTTTGATATAGTCCACCAAGAAATTCGATAATATCGTCAACCGTGCGTCATGATTGTAATTTCTTCTTTTCATTTTAGGCAAGTCCATTTGGTGCTTGATTTTTTAATGACACTGCACAAATTGGTCGTCCCTAATACAAAAATACATGTCGCCATCTAGATATAAACCTGACATTTCATCAGATGAGGTCGATGACCTTCCTGTGGGAATATACAATGCAATCGACATATGGTGTAAGGCCATGGGACAATCACGGCTTCATATTTACGGAAGATCTCCAGGATGAAAACAAAGGATTTTAGTAGCCAACACTGCTCCGTGAGCCACAATTTGTAATCTTTCTGTATGTCTACCAGAGAACGCAGAATACGCACGAAAACCTGTCCGTATTCAACGTCCGAGTTTCATCCTAGCCGTCCCCATCATAATTCGACAATTTTCAAAAGTAACTGGAATTCGTGCGCGGCGCATATAGATCCCGAAATTACTTTTATAATTTTATCAACATTATCATAAGGAAATGGTTCTCTGAATGAACATACGATCCCTTTCTTTTTGAAGTTTTCCTTGAACTTTTACAATCGATTTGATAACTTGTAAAGAAAAAATAGCATTAATAGTCAGAAAAATATTTAAAGCCATCTTCAGTTTTTATTAATTGAAACTTCCCCAGAGAGAGCTTTTTTTAGGAGCTTCCTTGTCGTACACCATCATAAATCTGTCTAAATAAATGAAGCTATTCTTCTTGAAGTGACAAAGGAAAACTTTATCTGGGATACCAAGCCCAGACAAAAAGTGTTATGACTGGTCTGTTTTAATGGAGGTCTTCTAAATTTCAAAAGAAAAAATTAATTAAAGTCCAATTTCTCTCTCTGCTTCCTATAATGCGCGTGTGTGCGTGCGCGCGTGCAAGTGTGTGATTAAATTGATTGGTTGAATGATTGTGTTGAATACTTGCCTGGATTGGTTAACTTGCAAAATCTCAAGGTTTTTCGAACTTCGATGTAAACTTGTTCATGCTATTTTCGAATAACAAGGAAATGCTGCTGTTCCTCACTCAGATTTGGGTCTTGGATACAACCCCTTTTGCAATCCTCCATATCGAATTTTAAGCAGAGGGTGACACATTCAATTTAAGAGCAACTTGATACCTGAAAGTGAAATAGAATACAAAAATAATTGGGAAGGTCATAGAGAATGAATACGTGAATGTATTTATCAAAGTCTCTGTCGAAGTGACATTACATTTACATAGAATTGTCATACAAGTAGGTTATGTGCTAGATCTACCTTCGTTAATGAGACAGTCCAATGAAAATAGCACCAAATGAGATGAATTGTATATATTCTAAACCCCGGTGTCACACATATCTAACTTAATATTTAATTAACAATAGTTCAGTATGTGGCATACAAATGCACAATGTAAGTTCGATACGAAATGTATATAAAGCACAAGCCAACTTCATAGCACAGGCATCTTAAGTGTGGGGTTTTATTACAACCCCCTTCTCAAAAAATTTGAAAAAACAAACACAGAAGCATTAGAATAGTATGCACGATCCTATGCGGAAGAGTTTTTTTTGAGCCCACACAGGACTTAGGTGCCTTGATACTCAATTGCCGGAACAACAGGAACCCGAACCAAATTTGTAGACACGAAAAACCTAGAATGTTAAAATAGTGAAAACCACTGTGAAAAATGCAGAACCAGGAAATCTTATCTATTATAACTAATACTAATGATATTTTCATGGTTTTCACAGACTAGAGAATTGCTCCGCATAATTACTTGTAACGAGACGGTCCACTTGGCACCGATTTTTAATTAATCAAGCACTAATTTAATTGCGTTGGATTTGATAAGGTATTTTTTTTACCTAAAACAAACTCAAACCGGACACTGAGACATCAACATTCCGGTTCGGTGTAAAAAAAAAAAAAAAAGAAAAGGATGATCGGACCTTGAGGCAACTGTACTTAGGTCAAGGTCCGACGTCTTTCGCCATAGACTGCTATAGTTCTTCTATATTAGAACAAAATCTTAATATTGAAAGAATTTCTTATCTGATTTGATTTTTGGGAGTCAAAACAACTTGTATATTGCTGTTTAAAGTGACATTAAATTTGGACACATACGTAAAGTTCGTCTCACCTGATTAGCAAGATAGGGTGATAGTTTTCCCGATGCCATCAGAAAAAAGTCATAAGCCATTTCTTTTGATATCTTCTTCCTCCTTCATTTCTCCAGGATTTACACCACGTCCACGTATTACGAGATCGGTAAAAACAGAGTCCAAAGGGGACACATATGACGCTACAACCTCTCAGTCGAAAATGCTGCCACACTTTGGTTCACGGATATTTTTTTGTGCTGAAATAACATTTGTTTGGGCAAAAAAAACCAAAACCCATGCTCTTCGCAGTTGGCTGTCTGGAGCATTCCTAAAAATTTCGTAATTAACGATCAAGAATTTGAAAACTTCTCAGCATAACTTTTTCATAGCTTCGATTATTGAATCCAGAGCATTTGGCTGCATGGCAACTCCCTTTCAATAATCCTTCATCGCGAAAAACAATTCTTATGAAATATTCCTCTTCATATTGTCGAATGATGCGATTTTGGAACAATTGGTTCCTTTGGAAAAAAACAATGTTTTGGTTGGCGTCAACCATGCGACGGAATCATGGAATAACCTGGGTGGCAATTCTTTCAGATATCTTCTCTGGCCTGTTTGTTATCGTTTCACTTGAGTTGAATAAATCATATGCCCAAGGTGAATAAAGGGTCTTTCCGCTTGTTGTGGGCTGCAAAGCGATAGAGCACTCTCTGCCGTCAGACTATGGACTGAACGTCTTACGAGTGATATATTTTCTTCATTGAAGTGGTCAGTAACCTTTAAAAAACCCTGAGACACGAAGGCACATCCACGCATATTCCATGTCGAAAATTCGTCAAATGGGGACGGAAGCGAACAGGATGTGGGGTTGTTATTTGTAACATCGGCGGGTAGACTACAACGAACCCCAGCGCTTATAAATTAGAAACTATTTTCAAGGCTAGAGGAGGCTTTGAGTTTTAAATCATCGTGGCAGATTTCCAGGCAACTCAATACAAAAGCTGCTAACATTTGCCAAACTCTTCTCGACTGACTCCTTGGAAACAAACATTACGCTTTTCGTCTGTTCTGTTATCGTCTACATCTTTTCTACTAAGGATCTTTGGATTTGATTTGACATTGACAAGCAGAGCTGTAGATTGTTCTTCTAAATGCACTACGATAGTACCATGCATTGAACTATATGGAATCTCTATAACTTCGACCAGCCCGTAGGTACAATGTTTTGTATGGATAAAAGTTGTTTATCATTTTCAAAAACAACTTTATTGGTGGATTTCATATCCCAGTGTTTAGAAAATGTCACTGGGGACAACATGGAACCACCATAGAAGGCTATGTCCTTGATTGTTGTAATTGGTGGGTGGTTCGAGTCAACATCTCGCATGTTGCTTTTCCTGATCTCTAACCAACAATGAGTTTCATTCGTTGCTCTTTCAGCAAGCCAGAGGTTGTACAAGTCAGATTCAACCTGTAGTGCTCCAATCCCTCCATCTGTATGAATACGTGCATTGTATGTTTGGATAAAATCTCCATACGGCTCTTCATTTCCGTCAGCTACAACAGAAAATTTATCATACTTGTCATGATACATTTTCTCATGATAAAGAATACATTCCTAGCAATATGTCATGCACTGTAAAAGATACTTTGCAAAACTGAATATCTGCAATTTTGCCTCATCGGCTTTATCAGTGATGCATAGATTTTGCGAATGCATATAGACACTAATGATGTACGTGAGCCTTATTTACGCATTATGAGAACATAGAGCTTTTACGCAAATAAAAAGTTCTGAACATAAAAGGATTTACAGATGAAATTTGAAATATATTAAAAGATTCCCCTTCGTATCAAAATTATCATCCATTATATACAAATAATTGAGTAGTTTATCAAATAAAAAAATATTATGAACATTGACTTCAAAGTTCCTAGAACTTGTATACGAACATGTACTTACACTGAATAAAATTAGAGAATGCAATACACCTTTTCAAAATGATTAATACCAACACCCTGATTTATTCCCATTACTAGACATTTGTTTCTTACGGTGTATTGATTGAGAATTGATTAAGAAATAAAGCACGCGTTTTCGTGGTTGCTGCAGCCGGAATATCCTCCGAGGTGGAGAAATGTTGTTTNGCGTGGTTGCTGCAGAATATCCTCCGAGGTGGAGAAATGTTGTTTGTAAATATTAAAGCCGAGGCGTTTATATTTCAAACAACATTTCGACGCCGAGGAGGTTATTCTGCAACAGCCGCGAAAACAAATACTTAATTTCTATTTTAACACGGCTAAAAAATCAAGATGATTGTTTTCCTCTAATAAGAAACGAAATAGGTCAAACCATGAGCCACGCTTCGTTTGTAAAATGATAT
>CAJDSM010036687.1:9578-21831 GCA_903981925.1 Ostrea lurida
CAGATAAATGGTGACGTCAAATTTGGACAGTGATATTGTTGACCAGTTAGAAATAATCTGTTTATTGATCTTGACGTCTTGCTGTTTTCTTTAAAAAGTACTTTCTGGTCTGAAATTTAGCTATCATCACAAGTAAATGTTCGTAGGCAGTTCTGACGGGAAATACGCCACTACTGTATTATCGACAAGCTATGGAGCTTAATCTGGTCAGCGATTGGTACATTCATAGAGACACCAAATTTATCCAGTGCTATTAGAAATGTGACAGTCACTTCCGCTGGCTTCACGTTGCATCTCGTCACAGACTCTGCCCCAGAAGTTGTTCTGAAACATGAACTTTACGTGAAAACCCCGTTCCTTCTACCAGGAATTCTATTTTCCCTCCCTGCACTGATTTTCCTAACGTTAGGGTTTTTGTTATCCCCCAGGGAACCAGTCGTATT
Source organism: Ostrea lurida (assembly GCA_903981925.1). Lineage (NCBI taxonomy): Eukaryota > Metazoa > Mollusca > Bivalvia > Ostreida > Ostreidae > Ostrea > Ostrea lurida. The sequence continues at coordinate 10,022 of CAJDSM010036687.1, forward strand.
TTTAGTTAGTTAACCTGATGGTTGCTCTGTGTTCAGTCCGCCCCCGTAATTTGGTTGTATTTATCTCTCTCTTATATTTTTGGCTGATTTTGGTATTCTGTATACATTTGATAAGAATCTTACCTGGTATCCTATTGGGCACCTGTTGCGTTTTTTCCCAAGGTAACTCTAGTATCCTGTGTCCCAGGCACCCGTAGCGTTTTCTTCCCAGGTAACTCGGGTATCCTGTGTTCCAGGCACCCGGTGCTTTTTCTTGTTTTCGTATCTAACGTAACATTTGGGCTGATTTTGTCGGATTTGATCCGAGTCTTTTGGAGTATTGTCCTTTTGGCTAGTTGGGTTATTGTGTTGTATTTACCTCAGAAGGAATCTGTATTAAGTGTTTCCAGCTCTAGAATCTTTACTTAGGAAGTCATTTCTTATGTAGATGGTCTGAATGCATTGGTGACCATTGGTCGTTATATAAGGGTATGTGGACCGTGCATTTTACTCTCCTTCTTCACACAGGACATTATATGTCGTAAAGATTTGAGGATATACCGGTATCTCATTTCATAGTAATGCATATCTTTTCATTTTAGCATATTTGGAATTTGGCAAAATTGGAGTCGATACGATGTTTGTATATTTAACACTTTGTCTAATTATAGATATACTGCTTATTGTTATGAATACAAAGAATGCGTATCCATCGCTTCCCGCGAAAGGCATTAGCATATGTTCCTATACAGTATATCAAAATTCATTGACGATTTTCTTCGTATTTGTGGACTCTCATTTTCTGCCATTATCGTGATGCAGTTGAAAATATTCCCCATAGATTTGTTTCAAGGAAGGATCAACTTTTAAATTTACAAGTATATGGTTTTAACTTTCAAATGTTATCTTTCAAATCCATCTTAGATTTTACATACCTGTTTCATGAATAGAAATTGTATGTATTGTGAATTCTTGTGACGTCATCACTTTGTTGTATATTTACAGAAGTGAATGCAAGAGTATGACGGTGAAGGAGGTTGTCTCCCTTAGTAAAGTGTCGGGATGCATCAACAGGTGTCGCCAGTCTCGCTACCTGGTCCTCGTCATCGTCTTCATTGCGCTCTTCCTGGACAACATGCTTCTGTCTGTTGTCGGTCAGTATTGATCAATGAATCATCGAATATTTTAAGATTCCATGCTCTACACAAATATTTCTATTCTATAGATCAAATGACGCGAAACAAATAGGCAAGGTATAATGACTAGTTTATTGATATTGACAGACGAGTTATTATTATAATGGATTTCCTTCTACAAAACTTGTACCACTGGAAACTAAGTAAATCATATCATTAATGTCGGAATAATTTGCTTCTCATACAATACTCCATAAGATAAGAATTGATTTGATTATAGTTACCATCCAAGATAAAGAACTGTACCCACATTTCTATTCCAGTGCCCATTATACCAAATTTCTTAAGAAAGCTGGAAAACCCGTACGAGTTGTTGAATAAGACGTTCAACAGGACGGAAGTAGTATCCAGATGTGTCCCGCTAAACGTGACGTTGCAATCAAATTTCCAAAGGTTTGCGAGCACCTACAACAAACGGGTCAGTTATACTGAGGACTCGAGCACTAGCTGCGTCAATGTGACTGTGAACGAAACCATTTCATATTATGATGAGATTCAAATAGTGACTAGACGTCATGCTGAATTAGCCAATGAGAATGTGGAAGTAGGCCTGATGTTTGCATCCAAAGCCATGATACAGCTGATTGCCAACCCGTTTGTGGGGCACGTCACACGCAAACAGGTAATAATAAGAGAGAAAACTCGGGGGAGAGAGAGAGAGAGAGAGAGAGAGAAGAGATGAGCAGAGAAGGAGAGAGAGACAGAGAGAGAGAGAAGACGAAGAAGAAGACCACGAGAGAGAACGAGAGACGAGAGAGAGAGAGAGAGAGAGAATAATTGACCATACCCACAAGCTCAAGTAAACAATTGAGATTTTACTTGGCATCTGTTTTTGTTGGCATTAATAGTTTTCATTATTGACTTCGGAAGAACCACTAGGTCAGTTGCTCGTAAACCCTTGGGTGAGGCTAAAGTATTTTCTGAATAATGGGTCACACTTTTATTACGAGAAATGATTGATAAGTAGTGAAAATAGTATCATTTAACGAACGACACGGTGCAAAATGAATATGATAGTTTCTTGGTATAGCTTGTGTTCAAACGATGACCATTAAATTAGTTTCCTCTTATATGTTGGGATATTGTAGAATCCAAGTGAAAAAGTAGGGCAGCTTACGTAAATGAGTAAAAAAAATTAGAAGTTTAAATGGAAAATGATAATTCTGAATTGAGTTATCTTTCCATGTCTTGTGTTTTTGGTAATCGTAAAGCACTTATGCAAAATATAAACGTCATTTGCCTATGTAAAATCATAAGAGAAAATATTAGCTTTCATTTTGGTGTTGAAAATTTTTGTTGCAAAATTGTGATTTATTATTTCAATGAAAGAAAAAAGTAAGGTTTATAAACTTTGGTTATTGATAATCTATTTAGAGACTCTGAATGAATCAAAATTACATTATACATATGTAATTTTCCCATACAATAATTGATTTTTGTATAATGCTATGTATTCAATAGAACTGAAATCTTTATTTTGATAAAATCTAGAGCTTAGTTTTAATTTCATTAATAATTATGGTTAAAGATACGTTAAAAACTATCACACTATAGCACATTTTTACGACAATATAAAATGTTCAGGCTTAGAGCTAATATCACTTTGAACAACAGGAACTAATTTCTTCAGAAATTGATTTGTTGCATGCCCTTTTTTAGACTGTCATTTTCCTACTAGATTTGACTACGGGTAATCCCGTTTACTTTATTTCGACTAAGGGCTCACGGCGGGTGTGACCGGTCAGCAGAGGATGCTTACTCCTCCATGGCACCTGATCCTACCTTCGCTTTTGGCGGAGGTCCGTGTTGCCCTACACTCGATTTTGTATATGTTTTTTTGGATTATGATTACGTTTGACACAATGTTAACTTCGCCTTTTTGTAAATAATGAATAAAGTGTCAATTTATCTTGATTTCATCTATATTCAAAACATATCCTTCAAACGTATTTGAAAATCGTGTATGTATTCATTAGCATTTTTCAATACTATCACATTTTACCAAAGTGTGCTTTAAGTAAATTACATTATGGCAGCATTTTGTGTGATTTCATTGGCCATTGTTGACCTTTTGAACTGATCACACACTGCCTTGCAAACAAGGTATCCAACGGGGGGGGGGGGGGGGGGGGGGGGGGGGGGGGGGGGGGGGGGGGGTGGTGGGGGGGGGGGGGGGGGGGGGGGGGGGGGGGGGGGGGGGTTGGGGGGGGGTGGGGGGGGGGGGGGGGGGGGGGGGGTGGGGGGGGGGGGGGGGGGGGGGGGGGGGGGGGGGGGGGGGGGCGGGGGGGGGGGGGGGGGGGGGGGGGGGGGGGGGGGGGGGGGGGCGTGGTGATTACATGTACACCGCCTTCTTAACCAGAAAGTTAATAAACCTTCCGGATGAAAAATTCAAAGGTTTGTTCCATTCTTACGAGTGTAGATGAATCAAACAATGCAAGTTATATAAATAGGCAAAGTTAGCATCGTGTTAGACGTAATCATAATCCAAAAAAGACATATACAAAATCAAGTGTAGGGTAACACAGACCTTCCACAAAAGCGAAGGCAGATCAGGTGCCATGGAGGAGTAAGCATCCTCTGCTGACCGTTCGCACTGCCGTGAGCCCTTAGTCAAAATAAAGTAAAACAGGTAAATCTAGTAGAAATAATGAGACAATCTGACAAAGGGTATGAAACAAATCAGTCAACATATGACTTAGTGATAATTTGTAATCGCAAACAAGGTCATTATAACGACCATAGAATTTGCGAAATGATTACTTTAAACGAGATTCGTTTATACACTGTAATTCAAATCACGGCTCTTTGATATCTCCGTTTTAATGGAGATTCAGGTTTGTTCAAATCATGGACATTGGATTGCTGTCGGAGTGGAGATACAAAGTTTTATTTATATCAGGGGCTTGTGATGGCTTCCACTTATAGTTAGGATACAGCACAACCCTTGGATTTACGATGAGACCACAGTTGAGGCACAAAATACGTGTATGTAGGGAGACTAAAAATACGTGTAGTAGGGTGTATGTAGGGAGACTATAGAAATACGTGTATGTAGGGAGGAATCTAGAAACACGTCATTAAGGGACGTGTATGTGGGAGAATCTAGAAACACGTGCATTAAGGGACGTGTATGTGAGGAGAATCTAAATTTCGGGTATGCAGGAAGAATCTGGGAACACGTGACCTAGGAATGCATGTGTAGGGAGAATATAGAAACCATGTATATATTTGGATATAAAGGCCACAGCAAGAGATGTTTTCTCGTTTACATTTTTTTTTTTCAAAAGGGACCCACCATAAAATAGTGAAACCTGAAGTATATTCCCTCCATTAGGTCCTGGAATGAGATGCAATTACTCTTATTTTAAAGACTCAAAGTTTTGTTTTTACTTAGGAATATATAAGGACGATTCCAAAGAGATCTTTACGAGAATGAAAAGAATATGTGAACAATATGTAAGCATCATAATGTAGAATAATGTCATGTTTGGTCTTTAAAATTTGGACTAGTATAGGTATTCAAAGTGTGACATACTACTGGCAGTATCCCCCAAAAAATGAATAAATAAAAAAAATAAAAATGAGCAACACTCAAGCGGTTTCATATCAAAGAGGTTTCGATAATTTCTCTGAAAGAAATATTCATAGATTCAGATTGAATTGAATCCTAATTCCTGAACCAAATCTGAACTAGATCCAAGTTACAGGGTTATTACAAAAGGACAAAAAAGAATTAGGAATTATCTTCAGTGTTACTCTGGGTCCCAATTAGTGATGATCTCAACGTATCAGTAACCTAAGCGGTTCGGGTCAGTGATGTAGCCTACGGGCTTTTCCTATTGTCAATTCCCCCATTTCTTGTCAGTTAATATTTCTGTCCTGTCAGGAATGGCTTCACGGAGATACACATTTTGTGAGGTCCATAGAAGAGGTTTATGTTATATAGACCAATTAGTAGAGAGTACATTAGATGGAGATTCAAATGCAAATTAGTCATTAACAAGTACAGTTCGATTATTGTGAGTTAAAAAGCGACTTTGATGTTTGGTTACTGCAATAACGGATAATACGGCGATAATTGTGACCAATGTGAAATTAACTTTTCCTACAATTAGTGCAAAGGCAATTGATACTGTTACAAAAACATTTACTTCGGGCATCTAATGTGTGTTGCGCATCGTTATATACAGTCGCTAAAGACATTCATTTTGCAATCTCTTTTAATCACTGGTATTACATTCAATCAATCGCCGCCATCCCACACTGCCGATATATCCAATACATTCAATACAAACTGAACGGCAGCCTTAATGGTGTAGAAATAATGGTTTGACTGATTACAACTAGCTGCTTAGAAAGTTTAGCCATCAGTACATAAAATGTCTTTTAGTAAAAGTCGATTTTTATAAGTTATTGAAAGTAGCTCGATCAAAGGCGGGATTAATTTTGTAATCAAGTCACTTTATCGAGTAAAACCGTTTCTATGCGGACTGCAATTCCTGCTCAATTACACTGACTTCCTAGGGTTTTCTCGTTTAATTACGTTTGATTGCAAGACATTAATTTCGGAGTAGGTCTCTACAACTGGTATACGTTTTACGGATATATTTGGTTTGTGCAGACAGGTTTTTTCAAATACCAAAGTACTTTACCAAAAACAGACGAAATGAGTTATTATTTATGTAATGACTATGAATAACTATGAATTAGTATAGATTATCACGATTGACTATACACGACTATCTGTGGTGGTAATCATGAGTAAAAAAAAAAAGTATATTTAGTCCAAGTGTTAAAACTGTTTTTGTTTTTTTTTTGGGTTTTTTTTTTTTTTTGGTTTTTTTTCATTGTTAAGTATCAGGTCAGACTAGCAAAACCTAATTACCTGTCAAGAAAATTCAAACGAAAATATACGAGATGCACAACTCAATGTAGGTGATCATATCACTTTTAAGCACCACTGATGGGAATTAGATATCTAAAACACACATGTCTGATGCGCTAGATTGGACGGTCTGAGTAAACGGTTATTTGGATGCCATGAATAATGTAACGTACAATGAATGACGGAAATAAAATTCCACAAAAAAACGTTTTGTTTGGCATCGAAAAACCTAACCGCCCACTTACTCTTAACAGAGAAATGATTTGGTCTGGCCTTAAGTAGTCTCCGTTCATGTGTTAATGACGTAATCTCCGAAACAGTCTCAAGCAACTGGAAAACTACTACTACATCATAATGTTCGTGTGTGTGTATATATGTTATGTGGGTATATGTATATTTCCTTGTAACTGTATATTGTGTACATTGTTTGACTTATTATGACCTTGGTGTAGGGAGAGGGCTAATATTGACAATGCCTGCTGCCCGATCCCATTCACGTATTTTGTGAATAAAATTTTGTTTAAACTTTAAAATCTAGAGTGCGTACGTGAGAAAGTGTTGTATATTGCAGTAGTTTGTCAATAATGCAATTCGGTCTGACGTCATTGCGTGGTTTTGATATTTTGGTCAAAATGCCGGGGTGTACCAAAGACTTTCGATTTACAGCGCAGCTTTTTCTGCGCACAATCGAGGTCTTGCATCGTTATATTATAGAATCGCCGTTTCAAAATTTTAATATTGAAATTCCTAATTATGTTATATAACATTTTCCCATTAACTTGTGTCAAAAAACCTTGAAACAGACATTATTTAAACTCCAATGCGATCTGAAAACCTAGCAGCTTCAAAAATAGTTTAGAAGCAGCTAGAGTGGCATTCGAACCCACATGGACCAACTACGAATGATAAGTGAACACGACTTAGCAACGTAAGTGGGGAAAACAAGCGTCCCGGGTCAGTATACAGCCAAAAGCACCCAAACCAGGCCATACCATAAACCAACGCCACTACAGCTAAATATTTCAAAGCCACTACAAATCAGCTAGATATCTAACGCCACTACAAATCACGCTAGATATCTAGCCACTACAAATCAGCTAGATATCTCAAATTTGATGTTTCCAAATTGCAGCTAGTACACTTGTATATTTTGAAATTGAGAATAATAACTATTTTGCCCAAAATTATGATTATCACATAGACATGTACAAGAAGAAATTAGCAATGATAAAACAGACTTTATGTCCTCGATCCGGTGTTTGTAGGATTTTCTGCACCATTTTTAGAAATGAATACACTATTCTCCTGGGGGTTCATCATGTTTCACAACAGATACACAACCTCCTGGGTTCAATCATTGTCATAATTAGATACACATCCCAGGGTTCAATCATGTTCACAATCAGACATACAATCCCCAGGGTTCAACCATGTTCACAATTAGATACACAATCCCAAGGTTCAATCATGTTCACAATTAGATACACAATTTCCAAGGTTTGATCATGATCAAAATTAGACATACAATCCCCAGGGTTCAATCATGTTCCACAATCAAGATACACAATCCCAGGGTTTCAATCATTTTGTTCACAATTAGATACACAATAACCCAGGGTATCATAATGTTCACAATCAGATTACCATACCAGGGTTCAATCTGGTGAACAATTTAGATACACTCCATGGGCTTCATAATTGTTCACAATCAGATACCAATACCAGGGTTCAATCATGGTTCACAATTTAGACATCAATCCCAGGGATTCAATCATGTTCACATCAGAGACACATCCCAGGGTTCATAATGTTCACAATTAGATAACACAATCCCGGGTTTCAATCATATCCACAATCAGATACACAATCCCAGAGGTTCATCATGTTCACAATTTAGTACACAACCTCCAGGTGGTTCAGCTCATGTTTCACCATTAGATTACACATCCCAAGGGTTCAAATCATGTCATAATTAGAGAGTTACACAATATCCAAGGTTCAATCTATGTTCATAATTAGTACACATCCAGGTTCAAATCAATGTTCACAATAGATTACCACTACCTCCTGGGTTTCAATCATGTTCCAATCTGCATACACATATCCAGGGTTCAAATATTGATCAGAATTGAGCACACGATCCGTACGTCCGGTGACCGTTTTCTAGATCCTAATTTTTTATGTGTTTTTTATTCTATTTTATACGGAATTTGGCTACACGACTCCCGATTGTTTTTACTTGGTTTGGTCGTATGTTTTCGCTCCACAGTTAGTGGTATTAGGAACGATTGAGATAAGATAGAGACTGCACAAGTGAGTATTCCTGGGTCAGCCGCTGTTGTTTTTCTAAAGGAGAAAATCCTGATATTTCACTTAAGGCTTTTTATTTGTAAATGCGAGGATTTTTTTCTCATACAGCATTTCTTCCAACATCCGTATTACAGATTCATAGTAATATTCTTGAAAGAATTTTAATTTCAGCTGTACATTACATATAGTAAACATTAAATTTATATTATGGCGGGGAGTAGGTTAGGCTAGAAGAGCTGCAGTGCACAGCGCCTGCCGTAGACAATACCTTTCGAAGTTACTGGGCTAAAAAGTGGGGATTCTACGAAATGAAAGGGAAAAATATTTCACTAATTAACGCAAAGGTCACGTAATACCGAAGGCATACTTCAACCAGGTGAAACCAGAAATATAATCAATAAATATATGCTATTAATTGATGTTTTGTAATTTCATTTAGCACGTAATGCTATCCCCCACACTAAATTTAAGACGTTGAAGAGAAGTGCTCGTATTTAGCCCCAAGCCTACGTAAATAACCAATTTTACAGTATTCACCGATCTTCAACAAATACCATTGCATAGTACAAATGAACTCTTCCACAAACTTGCTGATAGTGTCTATAATTCTGCAGTATTCGCCTTTGGGGAGAACTATTGGGTGCTTTTCATAGCCAGAGCAGTCCAAGGTATCGGGTCCTCCTGTTCCAGTGTGGCAGGTAAGGGAGATAATCCACTAGCAATATTAGTACAGCCAGAGCAGTCCAGGGTATCGGGTCCTGAAATGATTAAATAAGCTGTAAATGAAATGAAATAAGCTGTGGATAAGATTAAATAAGCTGTGGATTACATAAATGAAATCATTAAATACCCTGTATATTAAATGTATTTTTGAACCACGATATACAGTATGATTGTGTATTTCACTTTTCCTGACCTGTCTTCAGGCATGGGGATGCTGGCGATGACGTACCCGGATGACAAGGAACGCGGGAACGCCATGGGGCTGGCTTTAGGCGGTCTCGCCATGGGAGTACTTGGTAAGTACAGGAAATTATACAAGAGTACTTCAGGAGTACTTTGGTTGTTCATTTCTGATACTGGCTAGATCCTGATGTTATTACAACATGATCGTAATCATTCATTGAACACGTAGGATACCTTTATATAGGAATCTTATCTACAATTTAAAAAAACAACAAACCTGTATCAATTATATAAAAGTGTATAAATAATTGAATGGTTGAAATGTAACATGAAGTACACAATAGAGTTCAAGACGGAAATCAATATGATACTTTTTTGTGTTCACAGTTGGTCCACCATTTGGGGGAGTCATGTACGAATTTGCAGGCAAAGAAGCCCCTTTTCTGATCCTATCCTCCCTAGCGCTGATCGATGGCAGTACGTTGGTCTTTTGATTACCAAACATGGATTTGAAGAACCGATTAATCTTTATCTTTTTCTTCACTTTCAGTGTTGTCTATTTGAACTTGGTGTCTTTCAGTCCTACAGATGTTCATGTTACAACCCTCTGTGAAGCCCGAGTCCCAGATAGGGGCGCCCTTATCGGAGCTAATTAGAGACCCCTATATCATTATAGCGGCTGGTGAGTTAATCCGTTCATCCGTACATAGCGGATGGTGAGTTAATCGGTTAATCCATACATATTTGTTTCTATTACATATAAATCATATACGGTACCAATGTAGCGATAACTGAAAGAAAAATGTAAACTTAATTAAGGTAACTCTTAGTCCAGGAACACTCCCAAGTGACTATTATTTTTCGAAATGTGGCATATACGGTGCACCAAAATTAGTATAACATACTTTCATTTATACTCCTGGGTGGGTATCACTACTGGTGTAGGGTCCGTCCGTCCCTGAGAATATCATAAGCCCAGTTAGACGGCATTTTACTGTCTCGATTTGGTGCGAAATATAATTTCCTATAACGCCACAAAACATCGGAAATTTCTGAAACGTAGGAGTATCTCCCTCATGCAAAGCTCTATTCTTGTACTGGCGTTTGACTTAAAATGTAGACCTCTTTTGTCACATTCTGTTCATAGCCCTTAGCTTTCTACCTTTTATATTTCAAGCATCGCTGATGAGAAATTATTTTTCGAAATGTGCCACGTACGGTGCATCAAAAGTATAATATCTCATATTTTCATCTAAAAATATGAATTTCATATTTATGTATTTTGTAAATAAATGACGTCAGCATACTTTTCACGGAGTGCGTATGAACCGCGACGCTGCACGCTGGTGTACTTGTGAAAAGTATGCCGCACTATATTTATCAAAATTCATGCGCGCAATTTGTATACAGCTGCACGGAATTCAAGAAGCGTCTGTCTGTTATCATTTGTAGGGATATCAACGACAAAAACATTGGAAATGTACATATATAATCTTACCTGCACATATTTCTGTAAAATTCAATTCTCTAAAAAATACTTTAAAAAACACATGAGTTCCTATGTCGCATTGCTAACGCTCGTAATTCAATTTTCTTTCGATTCTCGTGATGTGATTTCAATCACTTACTCACTACTTGTGAAGATTTCAAATATAAACCTGGTCTGAAATATTAAAAAAAAAGTTTAAATGTTTGAATTGTAAGGAAAAATAACATTCAATTTATAATTTTCTTAATCAAATGACCGTTCTTGTTGTGTAAGAGGGCAATCTTCATCAAAATCATTAGCAGAAAACCTGTGGACACTCTGTCGTGATATTCTCATTAAGTTACTCATATATAGCGTTATCCTGATGACAAATGTACAGAATAGGTAATTCATTTTCCATGTACAAAATCTTAATGTTCAGATCACAAGTCAGCAAGTCTTATAAATACATCATGATAGATTGGAAAATGAAAAAAAAAAAAACCATCATTATTTACATGTTCATACGTGGATGATAATCTTAATCCCAGCACAAGTTAATATGAGTTTATCATGCACCTATTTCGTGCACAGAAGAAGAGTATACATGGGTACGGTTAATTAAACAATCACACGCTGTCATCAGGCTTTATCACAGCATATCAAATATAGAGTTTTGAACTGTAGTATAAATCATATTCTCGTTCTTTTACTTTACGGTAGCAATTAACTAAAGCAAATCAAATAATAAAAGTTTTTAATAGAGTAAACTGATAGGTGAGAACCTCGTAAGTTGAAAAAAATTGTGTTCAAACCTTTTGTATATGTATTCATACAATAAAATATGTTCAAAACAATAGTAAACTGAAGTTTTCTAAATCACTAGTCAAAGTATCAAAGTTTTAATTATAGTAAATCAATTTACCATTGTTTTCACAACACTAGATTAATGTGTCAGAAATTTCACTACAGTTAGTCAAAGTTTAGGAGCCATCCTTGCATTTCATTAATCAAATATTTCAAATGTTTATTTATTTGACAAAGATAAATTATCAAAATAAATCAC
>CAJDSM010036688.1:0-14884 GCA_903981925.1 Ostrea lurida
ACGACGGACAGCAAAAGTCAACTTCACCATCGTCAATTTTCATAACTTATGCAACAACTCTGCTGATAAACAGTTTTTAAATTGAGGCGAGCTACCGACAAACAAATTTATGTTGCAGGATTTCAACAATCACATATTCTGTACAATTTCTTTGATTTCTCACGATCCTTGTTATTCACTTTATTTAACATGAAAATCAATTGGTGTTTCTCGGAACTCATGTCTGAAAATGCAATGTACGATTTTGTTATATTAACTAGGTATCCAAGTAATCCAACAGCAACAATATTGGCAACAAGCTCTTAAACAAATAGACTGACATATCACTTGCATCTCAGCACCTGTTAACTGTATAAAGTGAGTTTAATGCAGCACACCAAGTGACGGTGATTATCAATATACGTGCGGGGCGGACACCCAGATCTGTAAAAGCAGTGAACTGATCAATATTGAATTCATAGAGACAGCCGACATGTAGGCTCTTGAGGTTTATTTCCTGTGTAAACATTTTTCAATAATATTTTGTTATAATTACAGTATTGATGGCTCTTTAACAGAATAATTCAGTTGGAAATGTTTGTTGAACTAAAAATGTTCTGATTTGTGAGACTGTGAGGATATATAGGAGCAGAATGGAAGATGCCTCGACCATTCTCAATATAAATCTTACTGTGATAATTCCAGCACGCATGTCGTTACAGTAATCTCCTGAATCACTTTTTCCATCGTGTACACGTGGACTGTCTAAATAGGCGATCATAATGGAATAATGTGCAAAATGTCTATTTTGCTTTTTTTGAATCCGCCACCATAACTTTGATTTGGTAAGCGTAATAGCAATATAATTTATATTAAACTAACGTATAACTTTTACTCAACTAGAACTTCATCGACATTCTTTTATGTTCTTGTGGAAAAAATGAAGATGCGTATCATTTTTGTTTTGCTTGTAAAAATTACAAATGCTTGAAATACTCTATTTAATCCACATTCAGAATTGATTTGGTTAACATAGATACATGCACCTTTCATTATGGGGTAATGACCATTTGTCATTATAAACCAACACTAATATTGTTGATTTTGTTCATACGAATCAATTGCTATATACTAGTACTATCATATTCATTCATTCATTTATTCATGTATTTTATATTCAAACTCATTTTACTTGCTATTTATCTGTTGTAATTAATGTACATGCCATACATTGTAATTTAAGATGAAAATCCAGTAAGGTTTAAGAACTTGTCTTCGATCCATTTAATTACTCATTACAATAGATCTAAGTTTCAAACAAAAAGAATCATATGCATAGGCTCACTATTTATAACATGTTCTTCATATGAATCAATGCAGTCATTTAGTCATATAGGCTATAATTGAACATGGCACCTAGAGATATAAATTGAATTATGTTATACTAATTTTAAACTTTTTTAAAAGCAATAGTTTATCTTAAAAAAGTATAAATGGGATCGGACAGCAGGTCCAGCCTATTTTAGCCCATCCCTACAAAAAGGGCAAAGTGACAGTCAAAACATTATTACTTATTGTTCAATTCCATGGAAGGTAAGGCGAAGCTTTATGCAAACTTAATTACACTAATTTGACAAAGAATTCAGTAAGCAAAAACTGTTAAAATGGGCACTGCTTCCAAGCGTGACTACGTAATTCAGTGAAACCCTTTTGCATCAAAAGGAGGATAGACAAGACGGGATAGAACATGCAAATCTAAATATCTGAGTTAAAATAATTCCTGTCAGAGCGTTTTCTATTGACAAAATAAGCCATTATCGCATTATTAAATTCAAGTAATTTGACTATTGCCTCAATAAACCTATAACTCTTACTCCGTAAATTTAACAAAGTTTCTGATTTCTTCTGTCGACTTTCATACTAAATTCGAACTTTTGTGAGTCATACCAAATGACTATCCGTCTACGGGCCATCATAAAAATATAATGATGAAAGTGGCGAAGGTACTTCATTTGGCCTATCTGACATTTGGTAGCAAAAATGTTAGAATGATCGAACTGGATGACAATAGTCTAAGTGTCGCACATACGTGATTATCTAAGGCATTAGCACATGGTATCAACGAGAAGTTTCTGTAAATATTCTTTCAAACCAGACTATCGATCCAGTCTTAGTTGTGTGGACAAGAGAGTAGGGCTAAGGTAAGTAGACTCCAGTGTGAAACTAAATCAATTGATAAGGTATCGAGAAGATGAATAAGCCGCTTCAAAACTAGTAAGGAGGACACAGTGCTACTGGTCACTTTTACTGAAGAATAAGTTGGACTCATCAGCTAACTGGTATCTGACATTTAGACACAAGATCTGTAGACTGGTGGTGGCGTCAGCTGGAAAATGATTATATTGTTACAAATACAAGGTAAAAATTATCCAAGGCATTAGGGAAGTGAAAGTTCCGGTAAGGAATTGGGAATTGCTGGACATAAATTGTAGATTGTGTTCCTTTGCCTTAATTTTTATCTGAATTTAGTCAAGTAAAAGTTTAACCAATCACCGTGCATGACATTATGCAGTTTGGGAGGTTTGTCAAGTACGTGTAGCTGACTGCGTAACTTAACATTATGCTAGGTCCTAGGTGTATTGCTTTTCTTGTTTGCTCTAAGTAGGCCTATCTCCCCCATGTCTGAAACACGTCATCCTTGCCATCACGTGACATTCTCTATAGCAGACCGTTCACAGTAATATTAAGATATACCTAGGTCTCAATCATATTTCGCTTTCCTGGACCGAAGATAGCCAGGAGTCACAAATTGTCAAATTTGGGCTGTAAGGGAGTGAAATATGATTTCTAAATGCAGTGTTTCCATGGTGTTCACTACAATGCGAGTTTTATGCCTAGGTGTGTTGTACTGGTGCGAAACGAATCTGGGTGTTTTCTATTCATGGATTCGCATGGTATTTTTCAGTAGATTAGAATTACTTCATCCATGTCGCTGAAACAATGAACATGTCCTTCCCTTCATAACACGTGCTTTCAATGGCAATCTTCCAAATTGAACTTTGTTGTTTAATTTCTTGTTTATAGAAGTGGACTCACGTTTCGTCACATTTGACAGTTCTATTCGTTGAATAATTGTATTGTCTTTCGTATCTATTTATGTTAAATTATCATCTTTAATCAGACGATTCATTCTTTTGTAATGCAATCTGCGTAGTCCGATATGGAATAGTGAGAAACACAAGAACGATGTCATTCATAAAAGGAGTCAGGTGGCATGTCCTTTGTAATTGAAGTCCTTATTTCCTCCATTTTGGCTCATCGCGATACAATTGCTTTGTGTATGAATTATGTATATCCCTTGTACTATTCCCTTAGCACCACTCAAAATAATATCTTAGTTGAGCTATAAATCACAGGTTTATTTCTCAAAATTAATCCCAGGTGTATCATCCTGTTACCTGGTAAACTGTGGCACTTTCCGAAATGCAGTTTTTCAAACAAGTAGTTTTTTTTTCAAAATGTTTTGATAAGCACCATGAAGATGAACCACAGGGGGAGTGAGATTTGAATTTTTTTAAATACATAATTTTACACATTTCTTACACGTGATCTTAATTGTTTGATTATTATGCCAGATGGAAATACTGATTTATTGCTTTATCTTCTTTAGAATACCAGTCAATTCATGTGACATAATCTAACACTTATTCAGTTGATATATCTTAACGTAAACCAGTGTTAAATACTTTAAACCGCGTGCTTCTGTTTTACACTTTAAACAGCAATCGTTTAAACAACTTTTGAGTGTTTTCATCAATCTGTCAAGAGGTGTTTACATAGGAGATCTTAATGATGTTAGCGAGAGTTGGGATTTTTTGGTATGCCAAATTAAAAAAATATCTTATAGTATCAAGAATTTATGGCGGGTTTTGCAAAAACATAATTTATATGCAACTGTAAATAACACGAAAAAACTGTGGTCATGCCTACCACGATATTCTTAAATCAATTATATACATGTAATCCACGTGATGGCAAGACGTCTTAACTGATACATCTAAATATTTTTGTTCGAGTGAATCTGTAGGACTACCTGTATTTTACACCTGTGGTTGGCAATACAAATATATTACACAGGACAGTATCCCTCTCGTTTGTTTGAGCAGTATGGAATGTTATCCGGTTTTGTGCCGATTTACACACTAATCGTTGAGGCAGGCTACTAACAAACAAGTTGATGTTGCAAAGGTTTCAACAGTACCGTTTAAAGTCACAAATAATGATCTAGTTTGCCAATGAAAGAATCCGACAGCAAACATTTGTATTTAATCTAAAACTTATGCAATTTTTACTAAACTGTTTTCGGTTCTAAACAAGAAATATAACGTTTGTCAAGCGGAAGAAAAAAATAACATATGTAAGCATTCAAAATGGCCGCTATGCTTATTATGTACTTCCGAGATACTCTTAGTACCTATGATAAACTTTTCTTAATGTACCATCAGTATGTAATTTTGAATTGATTTCATGACTCATTCAGTTTATTTAACTCAAACACCTCTTTAGTTCAATTAATAAAACTTCGTTATTTAATTCATAAGGAATGATGCAATACTTGGTTTTGCGTGATACATATCCTGCAAGGGCATTGTGATACAATGTATACACATGTTATTTATCATTAACAATTAAAGTTAAATACCACACTCTCTTCGTTAGGAATACAGAATTTGGAGGACACCACACCCTTTCAAAAACATTTTAGCATTCTGCCACACATTTTGCACCTTCAACAGTTTGCATAACATCTTTGAAGCTTCATTAAACTATAGATTTTGCGCATATGATATACAATGTACACATGGACGCGGATTACATGTACAAGTGATTAGGAATAGTATTTGTGCAATTGTGTATTTGAGCATGCTTGGGTTTCTTATAGATAATATATGAGTCTTTGGAGACCAGGTCTTCCAACAATCCGTAGGTATTCCTATGGGCACTAATTGTGCCCCCTTATTGGCAGACTTATTTTTGTATTCATATGAAGCAGAATTTGTACAGAAACTGTTACGGGATAAAAACAAAAAACTTGCCGTGTCCTTCAACCTTACATATAGGTATATAGATGATGTGCTATCAATTAACAATCATCATTTTCACAATTATGTCCATTTGATATATCCCGAAGAACTCGACATAAAGGACACCACAGAATCTGACATATCTGCTTCATATTTGGATATTTTACTTAACATTGACTCTAATGGCAGACTGACAACTACATTATATGATAAGCGTGATGACTTTGACTTTGCAATCGTCAACTTTCCTTTTCTATGTAGTAATATACCACTATCACCTGCTTATGGTGTGTATATCTCCCAGTTGATTCGATACGCAAGAGCATGCTATGCGTATGCGGACTTTTTAAAGCGAGGCCAACTACTAACAAAAAAGTTGATGCTGCAGGGTTATAACGAATTCCGTTTAAAGTCATCATTTCGCAAATTCTACGGTCGCTATAATGACCTTGTTTGCGATTACAAATTATCACTAAGTCATATGTTGACTGATTTGTTTCATACCCTTTGTTAGACTGTCATTTTCCTACTAGATTTGACTACGGGTAATCCCGTTTACTTTATTTCGACTAAGGGCTCACGGCGGGGTGTGACCGGTCAGCAGAGGATGCTTACTCCTCCATGGCACCTGATCCTGCCTTCGCTTTCGTAGAAGGTCCGTGTTGCCATACACTCGATTTTGTTATGTGTTTTTTGGACTATGATTACGTTTGATACTTTGTTACTTCGCCATTTATATACTTTTTTTATATACTTTATTTTATATATTTATAACGAATCTCGTTTAAAGTCATCATTTTCGCAAATTCTGCGGTCCTATAATGACCTTTGTTGCGATTAACAAATTATCACTAAGTCATATGTTGACTGATTTGTTTTCATACCCTTGTATGTCTGTTCATTTTCCTACTAGAATTTGACTACGGGTAATCCCGTTTACTTTATTTCGACTAAGGCTCACGGCGGGTGTGACGGTCAGCAGAGGATGCTTACTCCTCCATGGCACCTGATCCTACCTTCGCTTTGTCGTAGGGTCCGTGTTGCCCTACACTCGAATTTTGTATATGTTTTTTGGATTTTGATTACGTTTTGACAACAATGTTAACTTCGCCATTTTGCAATACACCTATTGTAGTGATTTTGTGGGCGAAATGAAGGGTTTGCTGTCCGGCACAAAGCCATCTGCAACAACACGTGCTACTTTGTCTCTGTCTCTTTACCGCGAACACTCAAGATCAGCAGATGTGTTTCATAGAGCACAGCATTGCATCTAGTCTTTGCAGGTTGTCATGTTTATTTGTCAGTATCTGCTTTTCAAAGTACATTCCTGGTGTTTTCAGTTTTTAGGTACAGATAATCACTTTCTATAATCTTTATTTACAAATCAGATAATACACTTCCTCCACAAAATACCTCTGCCAAGAAGACACTTCCTAAACGTTTAATACTTCAATTTATTCTTTGCATGCGGTAGACAGATCCAAATATATTGAAAGTTTGATGATTAAACACTTTCACAAAGAAACTGATACAGAGTACATTAATTGTAGCTAAATGAGTGCATTATTGATGGAGCATTAACCCTGTCTTCATGTAAGATGTTCTAGTGTAATGATGACCATTCAGCATCTTGTTAATGTCACCATGAAGTATCACTTGAATATAAAGCTTATTTTTATGAGGGAATGGCAATGGATTCGAGTTTCTATGCAATTTATTTAAATAGTGGATCTTTACATTCTTAATGACAAGCTGGGGTCCTTTATACGTCTTGCGATCTATCAATTATCACAGAGGGCCAAAATGCTACAGTATTAACGACGCGTTAGATCCACGACACCAAGAAGTCTTTATTTGATAACTTCATTGTAATTTACCTGTATTTTAATCTAACCTATCCATATTAAAGTATATCATCGATGAAGTATTCAATCGTTCCCCATAATGATTCCCACTGATTAGTACATTTTTAACTACCGGGTGGCGGCAAACACTGTTTGTCATTTCACAACGAAGTGGAGTCATGTCAGAAGTAAAACATATTATTAAGTTAATTCCTGGGTTCATTCCATATCGTTATAAGCAATTTTAGATACCAATGATACAGATGGTATGGCAGTTTAGTAGATGCTACTGTTGTCTGTACATGGGTCAATATATTATGACTAACAATGTACAGAGTGCCAGTCAACAGGAGACATCACCTCTTTTGATCCGTTCACCTAAACCTAAGAGAGGGAATCAAATGAGCACATTTTAGTAATATTGTTGTAATATATTGATAGTTAACATTAACCGTATTATTTTTATGCGTTTCTTGACGGATTACATGACCAAAGTTTTATCATGTTGATAAGAATTATCGTGGTATGCTTCTTTGGTAGTTGACGGGTTTCATGAAAATGACGAACATACCGTGCGTTTAAACTTCTATCTCAGTGCCTGTCGCACAATGCCGCTGAGGGCTAGGTGTGGGTGTTATATGGCTATTTAAGAGATAAGATAACAAATAAAATCAAGGGGTAAAATAAAGTGGATTCAAAAGAAAATATAACAGAAACTGAGTGGTATGTGGAAGGATGTTTGGAGAGATGAATTTTATTTCGTACTTGACGGTTTAAGTCGCCAAAGTGTTTTAAAGTGCTAATAATAAATTACAACATTTGTTGGTGGCTAAAACCTGTAACACTGTATGCATAACAAGGACACGTACATCATAAATTGATCTGTCGATCTGTAACCTTTAATTGACTGATAAGGGGACCTTTCTCCAATTAGTAGAGAACCCCCAGTAAGAGTTAAAGCGCATGGTATAAAAGGGCGCTCCTCGGTGATATACTTCGATGTGTCTTGTCTTTGTGCACAGACCTCGACAAATTGACCTAGTGAATAGGAGTGAAAAGCATAATAACGTAAGTACCCTTCTCACATTTAAACTAATAATTTTCCTTGACTTATTATAGGTGCTTGGTGCAACATAAAATGTATATCGACTTAACGCACATTGTTTTTATTCTTTGTTTGGTAGGCTTTCAATAAAACCTCGCAGCTGTTAAAAAGATGTGTAATATCAATTGTGAATGATGACATATAACACAATGTTAACTTCGCCTTTTTGTATTCAAGACTTCGACAGATTGGCCTAGTGAAAAGGAGTGAAAAAGCTTAATACAAGTAAGTACACTTCTCACATTTAAACTAATAATTTTACTTGACTAGTGCTGGGTGCGACATAGAATGTTTATCGATTTAATGCACAGTGTCTATGTTATATGTTTGGTTGGCCTTTAATAAAACTTCGCAACTCCTACTAAAAAGATTTGTAATATTAATTGTAAGTGCTGGCATATAATTGCTATTCCAGAGTTAATATCAACTTATACTTGCTATCTCCACACTCACATCTTACTGAATGATTAAACTTCAAGCAGTAGAATACCGCGGTGTTTCTATATTGCAATTCTTTCAAGAATCTAAAAAAATTGCAAACAATTAAATGCACACCAGCCTGTACAATAAGATTAGTATATATATGCTATGTTTAAGTATTTCCTCTTATTTAATTTTTATTGATGCTTCAAATATGCAACCTTCTGATTCTGTGTCTTGTCCTAGCTTGATATATGTCGAGGACCCTGTTATACATGCCAATAACAGGACAAAATGAGTAAATGCAAGAAAAAAATTACTTTGTCACTAGTTATAGAACAAGTAGATTAACACCCACGAAATAATACCGTGTCGCATTCGCTAAGATTCGGTGTTTCTGGAATTTTCGTTAGAACTGATTCATCACAATACGTTGCATAAGAGATGAAATGTTATTCACTAAATGATGTTCTGTTCTAAATACGAAAACTAAAGTTCGTGAAGCGGAAGGAAAAAGGAAATATATTTTTAAAGCATTCAAAAAGGTCACTGTGGTTGTTATGTACTTCAGAGATGATAAACCCTCCTTAATGTACTATCGACATGTACGTCGTTTAGTCATCTTTAGAGTTTGTTTCAGGACCCCAACCGCTTCTTTAACTTAAGCATCTGTTAAGTTTCAATGATAAAAGAAGTGTTTTTGCGTATCACTTCACATTATAAACTGTAAACTGAAATAAAACCTTTTCAAAAACATTTCCAACAGTTCGTATATTGTCTCTGTAATATATATCATTGATTCTGCGCATAGAGTATACACATGGACACGAAGTAAAATGGATTTGAACACCCTATAAAGCGTCACTTAAATATAGTAATGGTGAGCCTTTTATGGAGGATATAGTATATATGCATTTTAGCTCACCTGAACCAACAGTTCAAATGAACTTTTCTGATCGCCTGTCTGTCTGTCTATCTGTCTGTCTATTATTTTTTCACATTTTTGACTTCTTCTCCAGAACTGCTGGACACAATTCGGTCGAACTTGGTACAAATCATCCTTGTGTGACGGGAATTCAGGTTTGCACAAAGAAAAGACCAGGCCCCCATCAAAGGGGAGATAATCACGAAAATGCAAAAATAGGGTGGTGTCATTTAAAAATCGTCTGAAGAATCTCTGGGCTAGAAAAGCTTAAATTTATTTGAAAGCTTCTTGAAAAAGTGGAGATTCAAGTTTGTTCAAATCATGACCCCAGGGGTACTGTGGGGGCACAATAGGGGATCAATTTTCCATGCAAATGCAAATGACATATAACGATACAAACTACATGAATTTCAAGGGAAAGTCTTAATGCTGTATTGCTAGATGTTGTAGGGTGTAACTTGAAATCAGTATGGATAAGCAATTAATTTGGATGTGCTTGATACTGAGATACCCAAGTTCCTGTTAAAAGGTGTCAAGGTATACCCTTTTCGGCTATCTATACCCTTTTAATATATAAATTGGCGAAGTAAACAATGTGTTAGACGTAATCATAGTCCTATCAACATATGTACAAAGTCGAGTGTAGGGCAACACGGACCTCCGACAAAAGCAAAGGCAGGACCAATTGCCTCGGAGGAGTGAGCATCTTCTGCTGACCAATCACACCCACCGTGAGCCCTTAGTCGAAACAAAGTAAACGGGATTACCCGTTGTCAAATCAAGTACGAAAATGGTATGAAACAAATCAGTCAACATAGCACTTAGTGATAATTTGTAATCGCAAACAAGGTCATAACAGCGACCGTAGAATTTGCAGAATGATGATTTAAACGAGAATCGTTATATACGTCCCTACCAAGGTTAAGCCGCTTTTTTACTACTCCTACCTGCCAATTAACTATCCCAGTACATAATTGACAATCCCACTATCCAAAAAGTCTTAAAACCTGAAATACTTTGATAGAATAAGAGAGGAGGCATATAATCTAACATACTTTAAGAAAACTTTAATTCCAACCTGTCCAAAGATTTTAATTCTGTAACCCCTTGTTTAACCAGATAATGGTACTGGTCATACCTATTCCTTTCGTTGAGTGGGGTACAGTGTTCTGGTCCGGGTCAATGACATAATTTGCTGAAGCAGTTAAAATTTCTGGGTATGCTAAAAGTGAATAAGGTAGTAGAAAATAATTTTCATGAAACCAGTCCCCAATTTGTAGAGTAAATAGTGAGTGGAACAGCTGGTTGCTGGATGCTTACCTCTGCATCTCTTACATATATGTTCGAACATGCATTTTGGAAAAAAAATAGCACCTTTTGCCCTGATTGAAATGCTAGCAATACTGAGTAACAGCAGAGGTGCAGCTTTCGCTTGAGGTTTGTTCAGTATTAAAATGAGTTTGACTATTGGAAGAACTGTAGTTGGCCACATACAGTAGCCAAAGTTCTTGAATTATAATGTCCCAGGATGAGTGAGGATTGCTAGCTTTGTGGAGACGATATTGCTCGTCATATTTACACCAACCTTGTGATCAAGTATTAGCTAGTCGAACACAATGTACATATTAAAAAAAAAAAGAAAACTCCTGTGCTCTTGTGCGGTATTTTCCAACCTAATGCTCATTTACATCGTAAAAGCATTGGTCTATTTTACAATTGGCAGCTATGGTTCATCGTTTAATTTGATAACAGTACATATAATTTTCCATCATCCCTGATTATAAGGTCACCCTGACCCTTCATACTGTTATTTCAACATTATTTCAATGAATTGACCATCCAAAATTTGTCGCTTCAGTTTCAAAGGGATGTGTTGACCCACATTATCGAAACAGCTAACTTCAGGGGTAAGAGAGATATTCGCCTGATCTACGTCCAAAGAAATATTTGATATTGGAAGATCCATTCGTATGTTTGTTGGTCCCAAATTCTCCAAGTCTAGTCCATTGTCACTTCCTGAGGCCTCAGATGGTTCATGCCAGATCGGTTGTTCAGTCCTAGACTTTTGCTGCCTAGAGGAATGGCGAGGCATTTTGTATCATCTGCCCCTTGATGGAGATATATTTCCCCCTGGCATCCCTTTTACTCGTTGGTGGCATAGATTACGATGTATGTAATATAAAGGGTGTTAAGAAAGTTCTGTGTTAGATTTCAAAAAAAGAATTAAAAGGAAAAGCAAATGGGGCCCCCCTTTTTTCTTTTGGGGAAAAAAATTTTTTTTATTGGTAATTCTTGAGCATATTTTCTGGTCATATGTAGAGTTATCTACCGTGTTCCTGCCATTCTCTTGTTTACTATGGGTGAATGTTAATCAGTTTATGTTTATTACGTCAATGGTAAATCGGTGAGAAAAACAGAACTCTGAATTCTGACATCTTCTCATTGCACAGAGTTGTCGTCTTTCTCTCCCCTTACATATGTAAAGGAGAGAACGGACCGACAAACTCTTTGCAAGAGAATATCTGAAACAAGTGTTGAAAAAATAAATCAAACTCAAAGGACGCAAGTTTAAATAGCTTTATTAGATCTGGATTAAACCAGACAAGAACGATGTTGTGTGGACAGCCGAAGATCCACGCCCGACAATCCATGAACCAATTAAACGCAGACTTTCAAGACGTGCGGTGGAGGACAATTCCCCAGAAACATTTGAATTTCTTTATTTCATTCATA
This sequence comes from Ostrea lurida, assembly GCA_903981925.1. Lineage (NCBI taxonomy): Eukaryota > Metazoa > Mollusca > Bivalvia > Ostreida > Ostreidae > Ostrea > Ostrea lurida. The sequence goes on from CAJDSM010036688.1 coordinate 12,091, forward strand.
TGCCCAACATGAATAAAAACAAAGGTGGACTGTCCTAGTTATTAAAATCGTTTAAAAAATGCAGAAGACCTATTTATTGAAAATATTAAGACATATAACGTTAAAACGTGAACGAACTTCTTTAACACCCTTTAGAATAAATTTGTTGTTAGTTAACCATCCTGTTCTCAAAAAGCAAAGAGGAAGAGCAATTGCTATCTAAAACACAGTAAACCCCTTGATGCTAGAGCCTTTAATACAGAATCTAGTTAATGTACAACAGTTATGTCCACAACATTTAACATAAATGCTCTACACTCAATTAAATGTGTCATTATCTTCATTTCTAATCCATAGTATTTCTAATTTATACCACCAACATTAACTAATTATCACGTATTCAAGTGTTTCACACAGGGTGGAAACTCGTTTCTGAATATTTAAAATTCACATGTCAAATAATCCAATACATTGAAATGTTCTGGAATGCAAGAGCATTACAAATTCGCTAATCACCTCTATAACAGAGAATAGCGTCCTGAAATACATCATCATGGAACTACATATTTACATATGTATTGTATCGCCTACATATAGATCTCATGTAGTAAAAATAGAAATTCAACAAAGAATAGATGAAAACCTCCAAGCCTAATTTCAAAAGTAAGTTTGCAGATGAAGTAATATCCAAAAATGCACTATTATTATTATGAGTAGTAACAACAGGATATATTATCGAGACTCTTTCTTTTATTGCGCACACCATTTGAAAGGCCACAAAATTTTTTGAATCTAAAAATTAAAATCTAAACATTCTTATAAAATATAATTGAAGATCGTACAATAAGCATTGAATTCTTATTTTTGGGATTCGTCGGTGGTATATAGCCAGTCACCTGGTCGTGCTAAACAATTTACAACACATATAAAAATAAAAATCGACCACAAGATAATACGCGCGGTAAATTCAATTTGTTGGCACGGCCCATACCACACTCATCAATAGAACCCACCGACGACATCCCAAAAATAAGAATTCAATGCTTAATTGAACCACTGGCTGGTAGAGCTTTGCAAGCAGGAACGAATATTATTTGTCATAACACAAAATAACTCCTCTAGATGAGCATCACAGCACTTTAGAAATACTTAAAATCGCCTAAAGTGAACAAATTGATCTCATGTACGTATTACAAGGCCTAATTGTTCAATTCTCAAGCAGAGGCCTTGTAGAAAAAAAATGTGGCGTCAGTCTTACCAGAAATTACTGCTAGGTGTCAGGAACAATATACTTGTCTAATGTACAGTGTTACCAACAAGAGGACCAGTAGCGGTGACTCAGTTGGTAGAGCTTTCGCCTCGTGATCGGGGGGTAGTGCATTCGAGCCCCGTGCTCGGCACCCGGCCGCGTCAAACCCTAAGACGTTAAAATAGGTAGTGATTGCTCCTTCGCCAAGAGTCCGGCATCTAGAAGTGAGAATCACGGGTCTTTCGGATATGACCTTAAAAACTGAGGTCCCGTGTCGCAGCATGTGTGGCACGCAAAATAACCCTCACTGCTAAAAGCCATGAGTGTTAAGCATAGGTCTAAATTTGTAGCCCTTCACCGGCAATGGTGACGTCTCCATATGAGTGAAATATTCTCGACGGGACGAAAAACAGCAAATAATCAGTCAATCAACCAATATGAATATCTCTCAAAGAGTTGAAAAGCGAATTTTTAAAAGTAATCTTATTTTTTACCTTATGAGAAAAATCCATGTACTGACAAAAATCCTACTTCATTTAAAGTGTCCACAATTTTGAAACCCAGATGAGATAAGTTATTTTGACTTTTTAATGACCTTAAACAGATTGTTTTGTCCCCTCCTTGAATAGTTTATGGTGGAGTGATTTCTTGCTATTTAACTCCGCTGTATTTCATCACGTTATAAAACTTAAAATTCAGGAAGATATTGAAGAACTAACAAGCTGACATTTCTCTATATCTTTGATAAAAAAGGGGGCATACGGTGTTCGTTTACCTGTTCAGGTGACTTTGACTCAGGTGAATTTTCGATGATTTCTGATACGCATTCTGATAACACTAGCACGTAATGGGTAATCCAGATAATACAATCATCGGTGAAAAGAAAAATTTGATGGTCGTTATAACGATTTAATTTGCCAGCTTGGTCATTGAGTCAAATGCTGTCTGCTGTGCTACATAGCAATTGTTGAGCCGTTTTTTTTGTTTTTTTTTTTTTGTTTTTTTTTTTACACTGATTTGATTACGGGGTGCTCCGTTTATCTGGCTCTAGACTTAGGAAGTTGGAACAATAGAGTTCAGGAATCAATTACTCAAGACATTGGTACACGAGACAAGTGCGAGTTTCGGTAGTGCAATAAGAATTGTTTGACATGGATTGAAGATTGCGTTGTGTTAATTTTTGTCTGAATCAGTGAAAATATTTTAGTTAGGGGAACGTATTGATTATGCAGATTTGAAATAAGTCTGTCAGGTAACAGACAATGTGCTTTAATTGTTCCGGGTGGCACACGTGACGCCAGGGCTGTCATTGCAGTAATATTATAGCTCCAGATAATGACATTAAAGGTAAGTGGCTCTTTATTGGTAATGCTTGTCTAGGATTGTCAACAGAGAGTGTTAGTCGATCGCAATCAACAAAAATGTTTAATGTATTTAATTGATTTAATCAATGGAAGTGTTTGAAAAGCCTGTAATATTTAAACACTATCTATTTGATCATCTTCGCAAGGCAAGTGTGAAATTTGCTTACTCTCATATCTATTAGAGAGAGAGAGAGAGAGAGAG
>CAJDSM010036688.1:15428-27310 GCA_903981925.1 Ostrea lurida
TGCCGTCACTCTCGTCGTGCCGGAGAGTCTCCAACAATTGTTGATTTTCTATTAGAAATGAATCATATTTTTTCGGGTGATGCACCGGTATCACCGGGAATTTTGGACGGTAAAATATCAAACGTGTCCTTCATTCGTGTGTATGTCGATGGGTGCTTGATGAATGACTCATGATCGCGGCCGGCCCCGCTGGAATCGTGAAATTATCAGGAGAGAATAGTACATGGAGGCTTCGTCTTAATCCGGACACTAATTCGTAAAAAACATAATCCAAATTCTGGGCCAGTTATACTGTCCCGCATATTCTTTTTTTTCCAACTGGCAGAAAATTTTCACTCGTTGCCTCCTCTTTGTTGGCGATGTGGCCATGTCTGATAGCACGGACAGATTTCATTGCAACGATTATATTCATAATTTTAAATTGTCCAAGCCCATATTCTACAGGACAAAAGTATCCTAACCTTGTTTACACTACTCCGCTTTGATGCTAACCACGCGCACTAAATAGCTCGAGGAGAATACCCCTACCAACAGTTCGGACGTCTGTTCATATTGCGGGTGGCAGTGATAATTGATAAATTTGTGAGTACAAAAAAAACCCGCACAAAATTACAAGCGTCTTTTCCAAAGCCGGTAAAATATGTTCTTTCTTCTCTCTGGTAGAATAATGTTTCTCTCTTTCTCTCTCCCTACAACACCAATAAACAATCCTCTCTTTTGTTGGTAAAATGTTCTTTCTTTCATATATCAAAACAATCCTCTCTCGCTCGCTGGTAAATGTCTGCCGCACAAACACGACCATAACTGCTGTCAAGATAAACTGCATGTGCAGTCCCAATGACTCCATCACATTTAATTTTCATAAGATTCTAATACAATAACCTTATCTTAAAAAGTATTTAAATGCAGTTATAATTACATAGCAGGGCATAGAGAGTGTAGAATAGATCAAACGACCAGAAGGAGAAGTCTCCTAAAACCAAAGCAGTTCAAATCACATGATAGATAATGAATACTGGTGAACAAGAATTAAACTATGGTCTAATTAACTAGGCAACCAATCCCATTTCCGGTATGTCTAGGAGTCCGTCTTTACCCATCAATTTAAGGAATGAAGCTAATTTTGACCTGGGTCAAAGAGGGAGATAATCCTTAGTTTTGATACGATTTTCCAATTTTACTATTGCAATTAATTACATATCCGTATTTCAAGCTAGTAACATAGTACATAGCAACTGGGCTGTAGAAACCCTCGGGAACTAAACAGTCCACCACAGAGTTCGACCCAGGGGTCATATACCGGTAACCCAATTTGTTGCACCAGATGGGCATTTCGATAATTATGTCTCTTCAGTGATGTCTCATAGACCCAAAATGGTTTGGAAATCCGAAACTGCAAAATAACTTCCAGAAAACGTTACAGTACGCGGCTACCAATAAAAAAGTGGACAATATACACAAGATTTTACAAGGCGCAGATATCAAGCTGTTAACTCCCTTCATTACGCAGTCGTTTAATAAAGCATTTGCTGGGTGCAGCAGTGATATACCTTATCATAAGAGTTGGGATATGGGGCCAAATATCAATCTACCCTGTATATCGCGACACTCAAATCGTACGAATAATCTAGACTATAAGAATACTATGATGCTTTACATATAATAATCGTAATATTCTCCTCAGTTTGTGGATATCTAGTTTTCGTCTTTTTCATACATGTGTGTAACGTTTTATGATGCGAAAACAATATTTCGGAAAAATACGCTGTGATATCACTGGTATGTATTCTGATTTTCCCTGTGCATGTGCTTCACTTATGGGTGTCTACAGAGTATGAGGGAACAATAAGTGAAACTTTAATCCCCAGTTGCAGATATATTTCCTCCAAATGCCCCGGGAGAATCAAAAAGCGATAACAGAAGTTGAGTGGTTTTTGGATATTTGGCATCGATTAAGGACTTAACGGGTTAAATATCGAAAATTTCTGAAAAGATATTTTAATAACAGTCTCTAGATCTAATCAGTACAGGGCGAGTGATGTAATATTTAATTAATATGTATACGGTCTACATGACATAAGAACTCGCTAAGTGCCTGAACAATGTAGTGGCAATTTAGTGTATAATAATTATATATAATCGCCACATTTTTAGTGAATCAAAAGTAAGGTCGTCTACATGAATGTAATTTGATGATTAGTGGGCAATATACTTGAATTAGTGTCACTTGAATATCATGTAAAAATAATACCCGTTGTCGCGTTAAACAAAGAAAATGCCATATAGCAACATTGATGGGAAAAGGCATACGCATAGCAGAAGTATAAATGACATATTAGTACAAAAAAATCACTCCGATCAAAAATGACATAATGTATGAATTTGTTCTTAACATACAATGTTAGCAAATATTCTAAAACAATTCATTAAATTTCAACAACTGATTAAAGCAATGGTACTTAACAACTTATGAATGACGTCAGCCTAGAATATGTAAACCTTTGCTCTAAGCTGAATCATTAATCGATTGTATATGCATCAATTCTCTTCCTTTAAACAATAAATTTGTAATAACTTTGTATCTCCACTAACAGCCACACTGACATAAACATCTTAACTTAGCTTTATCCTTTTCAAGAAGAAAAGAAAAGAGGTTTGGAGCTAGAGTATCTATTCCCAACAATTAACCGTGTATATTTGTTTTACCCATTTCTACCAACTATCGGGAGAGTTATAACATTTGAATTATATTCATGAACGATTCACTATTTTTGATATTCAATTCCACGTCTCAAACCTGTCATAGAAACGCTGGATCAAAATCTTTATTGAACAGATTGGGATGTAATTCATGGATTGGATTGAATTCATAAACCAATGTAAAAATTCACAACATAAAAAATTTCGTTTACTTTTGGAAGTGATAATATCTTAGTCGTTGTTACATTGTGCCGGACTGACGTGTTGAAAGTAGACGGAGCTCAAATTATTGATTTTGCACATTATATGAGCATACACATATATTCATAACTGTTCTGTGCTAGACTTTGGAAATTTGTCAAGTTACATTTTGGGAGTTCAGTGATGGCGGTTCAGGAGTGAAAATGTACGGGAGTTTAATTTTTTCCCCCAAATCAATCAATATATTATGTTGAATTCAGTTTCGATTTCAGTTTCAGGTTTCAATTTCGGGTCTCAGTTTCAGGTTTCAGTTTCAAGTTCCAGTTTCAGGTTTCGGTTTCAGTATATGTCTCTCTACCACTATGTGGTTCTATGTATCGTAATTTTGAGGCGACCGTGGATTCAGATCACAGACAACGGACATTTTCAGCGGGAAATTCAAGTTACATAATATCTTACTTTTTTAAGGAATTGTAGTGGAATGAAACAATTATTGTATTTTGCATATTTATTCTACAGTTTACAAATTCGCATCTGCATCAATTTTTTAAATATTCTTTTTTTTTTTTTTTTTTTTTTTTTTTTTTTTTACATATTTCTCATGTTATCATAACTATAGAGATAAAGAATCATAAATAGTCACTCCCAATACTTTATTGCTCATGAAAAGACAAATATAACGAACAGTGATTTTATCCTATTATTACAAAAGTCCTCTTAATGAGTGTTATATACCGGTATCTTTAGAAGGCTAGCATTACAGGTACAGCTTCTCCTTTCAAAAAAAGCTACAGATTGCATTTGTACAAATATGATAGCACCATATTAAGTAATGGAATTTACATAGTACTTTTAATTACATTAATTCAATTTCAAGAACATTTATGATCTAGATTGGGTGTGACCGGTCAGCAGAGGATGCTTACTCCTCCATGGCACCTGATCCTACCTTCGCTTTTGTCGGAGGTCCGTGTTGCCCTACACTCGATTTTGTATATGTTTTTGGATTATGATTACGTTTGACACAATGTTAACTTCGCCTTTCTGTATTGATAAATGCACGTTAGGTGTGAACACGGCAATGGAGGAAATATTTTGCTTACTACCGATTGACTACGTGTGCAGTCCCAATGACTCGATCAAATTTAATTTCCATAAAAATTGTAATACAATAAACTTATCAGTCATTGTTAAAACAGTATTTAAATGCAGCTATGATTACATAGCAGAGCAAAGAGTGTGTAAAATAGATCAAACGACCAGATGGAGAAGTCCTCCAAAACCACAGCAATTCAAACTCACATTTATATACAAAGTCGAGTGTAGGGCAACACAGGCCTTCGACAAAAGTGAAGGTAGGATCTAATTAACTAGGCAACCAATCACATCGAGGATTCTGTCTTTACCCATCTCTTAACTTGTATTATGACGCTGTTCACTGTTCGTTTAATGAACCTCAGTCTTGTTTTTAACAAGGCGTGATATGCTTTCAAAGTATCTTATGGGTTTCATGAAGATTACTAACCTACCGCACGTGTAAACTTCGATATCAGTTTGAGTCAGTAAGTCTCTAGGGGCTAAGTGACGGGTGAATTTAAAAGCGATAACAGAAGTTGAGTGGTATTTGGATATTTGGCATCGATTAAGGACTTAACGGGTTAAATATCGAAAATTTCTGAAAAAAATATTCTGTCGTCTCACTGGTATGCATTCTGCTTTTCCCTGTGCTTCACTTATGGACGTCTACAGAGTATGTGGGTACAATAAATGAAACTTTAATTCCCAGCTGCAGATGTATTTCATCCAATGTCCCGGGAGAATCAATTTTAGAGAAGATATTTTAAATCACTTTTTAACAAACTCTAGATGTAATCAGTACAGGGCGAATGAAGTAATCTCTAATTAATATGTATACGGTCTACATGACACAGAGATTTGCCAAGTGCCTGATTTATATGATCTGTTATATTATAATTGGATGAATGTTAATTAAGGACTCTGTTGTTAAGTCAATCTAATCTTTGCCTTCTTGATGTCCATGTACATTTGCTTCAATGCTTGACCCCACAGAATCGAATTACCATTAAATAGATTATTCTTATCGTAGATTTCCCTTTGTCTTGAAAAAGTTAAAGTTGTAAGTATTTATAATCGCCCCATTTGTGAGTGAATGAAAAGTATCTTGATAGTTTACACAAATGTAATTTGCTGATTAGTGGGCAATAAACTCGAATAAATATCATTAAAGAAAACAATGGTCTGTAACACAAAGAAAATGTCATCCTATAATGTTTTTAAGCAAATGCGTAGTGGTGTGAGTACAATAAAGTATTATTAGTACAGGAAGTTTTCATTCTGACCTTATATGACAGCCTATATGGATTAGTTCTTTCGAATCCACAAACCAGCAAATATTCTGATTCTATTCTTCACGATTTAACTATTATCCAAGACGGGTTAGTCATTACTGGTTAAAATATGGGTACGTAAGAATGACACCGGGCTAAAGTATGTTAAACTTTACACTAAATATAATCATCATCAATGGTGTCATTAAAAAGTATCTTCACTTATACCGACATCTGTCAAAAATAATGTAATAAATTTGTATTTAATCTGTTGACTGAACTGGTAAAAACTCCATAACATAAAAATATGTGATTCAGCTTTGTCAGTTTTAACACAATGGCAAGATAAGAAGTTTGCACCTAGAGGATTTATTTATCTGTAAAGCCGAAACCAAAGCCACCTGTTTGAAGAAAGTCTGTTCGTTGTCTCTGAGGTTTTGGTTGATCTACGTACCTACATGGTTTGTTTCAATGTAAAGCCCCCTCATCAAGCAAGTGTTTGTTTTTTATTGTACAATAAACTAAGATTGCTATCATTCAAAGACAATGTGGTATGTAAAGGTGATGAAATAAATTACATGTATGCCTACCACGATATTCTCAAAATCAATTATATTATCCACATAATGGCAAGACTTCTTATCTGATATATCTAGATATTTTTGCTTGAGTGAACCTGTAGGTCTACCTGTATTTTACACCTGTGTTTGGCAATACAAATATATTAAACAGAACAGTATCTCTCTCGTTTGTTAGAGCAGTCTATCCGGCTTGTATGTGTCGATTTACACACTAATCGTTGGGGCAGGCTAATACGAAACAAGATGATGTTGCCATGGTTTCAACACTCCCGTTTAAAGTCACAAATAATGATCTAGTTTGCCTCTGAAAGAATCTGGAAGCAAACATTTGTATTACATTTAAACATTATGCAATTTTCACTAATATAAAATTTGCCAAGTGTAAGGAGAAAATATAGACTCGTATATAAGCATTCAAAACGGCCGCTATGCTAGTTAATAAGTACTTCCGAGATCCTTTTAGTACCCATGATAAACTTTTCTTAATGTACCATCGACATGTGGTTTAGAGCTGATTTCATCTCTCATTCAGCTTATTTATCTTAAACATCTATGTAGTTCAAATAATAAAAACTACGTTATTTACTTCATAATGAATGATGCAATACTTAATTTGTGTGATACGTATCCTACAAAGGCATTGTGATACAATGTATACACACGTTATCACTAACAATTACACTTTGATGTCGCACTCTCTTTATAAGAATACAAAACTTGAAGAATTCCCTATGAGGAAACCACACCATTCCAAAAACATTTTAGTATTCTGCCACACATCTTGCACCTTCAAAGTTTTGCATGACATCTTTGAAATAGATTAAAGACACCGGGTATATACCCCAACATGCGGGGTGTAGGCTATGCTGTGACCGGGGTGTAGGCTACCGAAGCGACGATTCAGGTGGTCGAGGTTAGTTTTTGCATAAAATGTTAATTTATGGATATATCTTGCAGGAAAATGTACGCCTACGGAAGAAAGCAACATTTGAAGAATATAAGGAAAAATACATGCACTGTACACTTTCTAGTTTTATCAAACACCTCAACACAATGCTGACGATCGAGACTAGTTTGGTACAACTGTATGTCAGAACAGCGCTGTGTTTTTTCGTCACTTTTACGTTACCAATAATTGCGTGCTATCTGTATAAGGTTATACATATTCTGTCAGTGAATAAAACCAATCATATTGAAAGATATCAACGAAATACCGATGTTGTGCATGGAGTGTAAGCTACATGTTGTGCACGGGGTGTAAGCTACCGAATTTCGTTGACACTTAAGCGTAGAAATATCGCTCATCATTTAAGTTCAGTTATAATTCTGTGTGATATATTATATACCATCCATCTACACAGTGTATGCACACGCTGACACAGGGTCTGAAAAGTGGAAAGCTGACACGTGCATATATCTTAAAGCAGATATAACCCACCTCCCCTTTTTCCAAACCAATGAAAAATAAACACAGGATCGATTATAAGTTATCCAAAATATACGATTTCCGCCGCCAATCACTGACAAGCACTTTCATAAGGGGTTCTGCACATTCAGTTTCTACTTTCTGTAACCTTTTTAATTGACCGCTTGTGAGATAATGATACATTTGTTAGAAGTAACTTACAAAAAGTAGGCATGGGCTATGCAGAGCAACTAATGATGATGAACAGTGGGAAATTCAGCATAATCTAAATACATGTATATCATTGTTTTTAATTTTCCCATTGGATAAGGGGGGAGGGGTATGTGCACATACTATTAATATTGCAGGTGCCTATGAGTGTACATGTATGTACTAAACGCAAGGACTATTTATGATGAGAGCAATCTCTTGTCTCATTCAGAGAGTGTCTATGTTTACAATGGTGAGTGCTTAGGTACCCCTGCTGCTAAAAAGTGTATTGGAGATTGTTCAATGATCGCTTTGTTATGGAAAAAAAAAATACAAATCGATATTTACGTAATTGTTGCTTACACAAATGTCGCCAAAATGATTTGTAACATATACACGACGACTCTTATACAAAATAACATAACAAGATATGCACGTTTTTATATTCTTACGAGGCAGCATTTATTCTAATTTAAAAGCTTCTACAGAGAGGAAAAGAAGATCTGACTATGGCCTTTAGAGGGGCATGAACATGTTTTGAGCTATAAATTTTATTTTATTTTGAAAGTGAGATACAGCACTCACAATTCCGGATGAAATGTTTATTTGAGAAGTAAACTTGAAAAAAAAACATGGAAAAATAAAGTGGACTGAGTGATGTTGTAATATACAACGTGATTTAAATCAGCTCCTTTGATCCTAAGTGAGCAGATCAAAGGAGCTCATTTTAGTAATATTGTTGTAATGTATTGATAGTTAACATTAACCGTATTCTTTGCATGCGCTTCTTGACGGATTACATCGCCAAAATTGTATCATGTTGATAAGAAATGATTGTGGTATGCTTCTACGGTAGTTGACGAGTTTCATGAAAATGACTAACCTAGCTATTTAAGAAATAAGCTAACAAATAAAATCAAAGGGTAAAATAAAGTGGATTGAAAAGAAAATATAACAGAAGCTGAGTGATGTTTAGAGGGATGACTTTTATCACCTATTTGCCGGGTTGAATCTCCAAAGTTTACCGCTTAATTTGTTGGTCGTTAAAAACCCGTGTACACGGTATGTAAATGCATATCTAAGAAAATCTGAGCTGTCAATCAGTTAATTCCTCTCTCCAATTAATAGTACATCTCCAGTAACAGTTAAAACACGTAATGTAATATCTTCAGTGAAAGACGTCGGTGATTCCTGTTTCCTGTCTCTGTGCACAGACCTCGACAGATTGACCTAGTGAATAGGAGTGAAAAAGCTTAATACACGTAAATACACTTCTCGCGCTGTAAACTGATAATTCTAGGTGTCGTGTTAGGAGCTTCGTACAATACAAGGTGTTTATCGACTTCATGCACAGTGTCTATGTTATATGTTTGGTTGGCCTTTAATAAAACTTCGTTACTCCTAAAAAGATCTGTAATATTAATTGTCGGTGATGGCATACAATGCTATTCCAGAGTTAATATCAACTTATCCTTGCGATCTCAACATCTTACTGAATGATTAAACTTCAAGCAGTAGAAGACCGCTGTGTTTGTACAGTTTGTTAAAATGTTACAATGTTGCAATTCTTTAAAGAATTCAGACAAATTACAAACATTTTCAGGTACACCAGCCTATCACAAATTACCTCTAAATGGTACATTTTACCTAAAGATTACTTTAAATGCTCTACACATGATAAACCTAGACGTTTTGATACTTTGTAAACAATAACATGATTTAACCTTTGTTTGCAGAACACATAATAAACTCTCTACGATGTTCTGTCATTAGGTAGTACCTTAATGTTTTTGTGAAGCCATTCAAACACAACAGCCCATACATTTTAATCATTAAATATGAAAAAAGGTGCTGTGGAAAATCGCGAATTCCCTTTAAATCACTTGAATGTAATAAAATTAAATACAGGTCCGTGTTGCCCTACACTAGGCTTGGTATATATACTATGATCACGTTTAGCACATTGTTTACTTCGCCAATTTATATCTATATACACTATACCACGGGTAACATATAGATATAAACATCACTTCGATAGCACATTGTCTATGTTTATATATCTACTCACAACAAGAGCCTTCTTATTCTTTGAATGGTTTTCGCATCTGTCAAAAGAATACAAGACAGTTTCGGTTCATACCAAGTTATACCCATAGAAATTCCAACAGATTGTTGGAAGACTCTCCGGCACGACGGAAGCCCAAACACGACCAGTACTGCTGTCAAGATGAAATTTAGTCTCGTCTGTAAAAAGAATTTTTGCCCAATCTCCCAAATGCAACGTGATATTCTTTTTGGGGAACGCTTTGTTTATGACATCAACTTCAGATCAATTTTACCTTTTATGACTGTACTCCCTTATTGTATTTCATAGATATTCAATTCAAATATATTTTTGTGCCCACTAGAATAGTTGTTGAGGTAGAGGCGAGGTGGTATATGTTAATTTACAACGCGGAATCTGAATTGTTTTACCAAAGTAGGTAAGAGGTGTTGAACAAACAAATGTGTGTGTGTTAATATTTATACTACCTTTGATACAGAAATATATATGCAGCTTTCGTTTACTTGTGCAGCCGATTTTGGCCCAGCTGGAGACTTGATAGTAAATGATAATCAAACATAGAAGTACTATTTACAGGTAATTGTCAACCCAGGTAACAAAACCTTGGTATAGAGGAAATAGTTTGCTTACTGTCGATCAACTGCGTGTGAAGTCCCAATGACTCGATCACATTTAATTCAATGACCGTATCTTAAAAAGCATCTAAATGCAGCTATAATTTACATAGCAGAGCATAGAGAGTGTAAAATATATCAATAGACCGGAAGGAGAAGTCTCCCAAAACCAAAATCACAAGGTAGAAAATGGATATTGGTGAAAAAGAATTAAACTATGGTTTAATTAAATGGGCAACCAATCCCATTTCCGGCATGTCTAGGAGTCCGTCTTTACCCATCTCTTAACGTGTATTCCGAAGCTGTTCACTGTTCGTAATCTCCTCGTTTTTATGAACCTCGTTGTTGTTTTCATCCGAGGTGTGATATGCTCTCAAGGTATCTTATGGGTTTCATGAAGATTACTAACCTACCGCACATGTAAATTTCGATCTCAGTTTGAGTCGTTTAAAGCCTCTAGGGGCTAAGTGCTGGGTGAAATTACATGGTTCTTTGAGTAGTAAACCTTAAAAACAAAAACACGGCGGGTGTGACCGGTCAGCAGAGGATGCTTACTCCTCCATGGCACCTAATCCTACCTTCGCTTTGTTGGAGGTCCGTGTTGCCCTACACTCGATTTTGTATATGTTTTTTGGATTATGATTACGTTTGACACAATGTTAACTTCGCCTTTTTGTATCAAGAAGTTTATCAAAAATTATTTAACAGAAAATGAGAGATGCTTGGAGAGTTGTCATTGAGTTTGCGTAATGGACGGGTTGAATATCCAAAGCTTTTTAATGTGCTAATGAAAAGTTAAGACATTTAGAAGAAACTCACTTAATTTGCTGGTCGCTAAAACCCGTTATACTGTATACAATGTACAATAATTAAATTTTGCACGCGGTCTCCCTATCCGTTCTAATTACAATCTTTCAGGGTTTAATATCATTAAACGTAATTTGTACGGGTTCATACTTTATACAATGAACTTCGTACGTCAAATCTATACTCACACAGACCAATGATCGATTTCTTATGTGACGTCAGTTGGCAATCCTACGCGATGATAATGTTGACAGTTTAATTTTTATTCAGAGCTTCGAACATCGAAGTTTATGACTTCAAATAGTCGGAAATTTAATTATATAAAGAAGACTGTTTATAATTTGTCAAGTTAAACCGGAGAATTGAACCAAATGTTGCCTATTTTGCAAACAGTATAATAATTCCGCTACGCGGTATTATTAGTTTGCAAATCGGCCAACTCAGTTCAATCTCCTGGTGAAACTTGAAACGATTATATACAGCATTTCTAAATAAAACTCCGAAAAAGATTTGTAATATTAATTGTGAATGATGACATATAATGCTATTTGAGAGTTTATATCTACTCATCTTAATTGTTATATCCACACTTACATGTTATTAAAAGAGTAATCCAGACATGACATATTTTTTTTTATTTCACGCATATGAGCATGATTTTCCTGCTCATTGATTAATAAATCCCTCTAGTTCATTGTTAGCACTATAAAGCTGTCATTTTTTGTAATATGTTGGTGGCCATTCAAAACATCATAAAATTTATGTTCATGCAAACATCATTAAAACCTTCTATTTTAACACATCTTGACAGATTGATAAAAACCACTCACAAGTTATTTAAACAATTACTGATTCAGGTGTAAAACCTTGATTTTTTTATTAATAGTATAGAATAAAAAAGACACCCCTACTAGATAAATGAGGAGGTCCGTGTTGCCCTACACTCGATTT
>CAJDSM010036695.1:0-12779 GCA_903981925.1 Ostrea lurida
TGTCCTTTTCGTGACTATTTCAAAGATTAATTGAATTTCCTTACTTAGGACCCATGTATTGCATCATTTGAAAACAACAGGGTGAGCTCAATTGCCCTTCAAGTATCAAACTTTGCAATTAAGCTTATATTTTATTATTCTGTTGAAAAATTACACATTTTGTGTTGTGATACTTCAATATCCTCGGTCTAGAGTTACTTGTCAGTATTTATGGATTGTCTTATTGCTGGCTAGTTCTACGGCGCTTATTTGGCTGGCTGGTTAGTGCCTAGCTTCAGCCTGTAGAATGTTTAATCTCATTATACACATAAATTTTGACCCGGCATTACTATTGCTTTGTTGAACGGAATCGCTATAGGGTATGGGGTAGTTCGTAAAAAATGTATAGAAATTGGGTCGGCATGCCGTACCGGGCACCGGTAGCGATAGCATTTGTCCTGTCCCCGTCAAGAAAAATCCCGATATAAACTTTCTATATGCTAGACAAAGAAAATAATATGTTACAAAAAAGACAGGGTAGCATCTTTATAAATGACATTGGGGTTTTTAGAGGGGTAAACGGTATGTATAGAATTGTTACCTAAGAAGCGATCAGTAATATCAACGCGAAAGTATTCAAAACGTAATGGTTTTACTTGGTATTTAAGGCAGAGTAACAGGTAGAAATTTGAAATGTCCCACGAACTTTAACTTATACTATTCGAACAATTGTAACAAACTAGATGTCAAAGACTATAGAGTGTTTTCAATGAGTTGGTACGGCGCGTACTACTTTGGCGTTATGAGTATTTGTGAGAGAAACTGTGAAAATAACAACCGCGAATGTGGTTTAACGTTATCATTGCTCCGTGATGACAACAGCGGGGTTTATAATTTTAATAACACCGCTCATCTATCAAATGCATTCTAAAAATAATGTTACATAAAGAAGATAAAGTGTGTTGAATTTGAATTTTTTCATAATTTGAAAAAGAGAGGATTCTACGTCATTTGAACTGACCTCAGGGGTGATATATTTTTGGAGTTAACAGTGGTTTATCTAAGATTTAAATGCCCCCCAATCATAAATATCATAAACAAGAATGCCTTACGTGCCATATTTATGAAGGAAAAACGAATTCCGATAAGGCACAGACTTGACATTTTATTTTTGTGTCAGTTTAATGATGTCAAGAAGGTTCGAATTTTATAACATCTTCTTTGGTTGAGTGTTGTTTAGTTTTACCGTGTGTAACTATGTATAAGTGACATAAACTGTAAAAGAAACGGAATATGGAAATTTTACAATGTGATACTTATAAGTAAAATTGAGATTTAATTTTATAAAGAAGAAAAATAGGTAAGGAAAATAAGTAGTCGAATATTTAGGTGAATTTGTAATGTTACATCAGGAAAATGCTTGGTAAAAGAAAATTGAGTCTGTTTTTTTTTAATGTTGTCATTTGAATTTTAGCTCATAGTATGGTCATGAGAAGATTCTAGATGGTCTTCTATTTATGAGTACAGATGATTTATTTTGGATTGTTTGTCACTCTTGCCTTCCCATTTGTTTCCTCAAAATGAATTTGATTCCTCACTGACAATCTCTACGAATGCCGTCCTGAGAATGCAATTTTCTGACAGTGGCTGAAGAACATGAAATTCCTCCTGAGCTTAGGGTTTCTGACCTAACCATCAAAAACGAAGTTTCTGTAAAATCATAGAGTCTTCAGTTGTAATGAGACGTGAGGTGGCTTCCCAAGTGAACACAAACGAAACAAGTTAGATACACATAATTAACCTTTATATATACACAAATACTACAGTTCAATATTCAGTTCTTTTGCTGGTATTACGTTGGTGATATGCCAATGCATACTGTTGATTAGACGGTAGAACACTCCAATTTTCATTACAACGGAACGGCGACCGTACACACACCATAAATACACATTTCCCCTGTATGACAGTATTGGGACGAGATGTTTCCAAAAAGAATAAAATTGAGCATCCAGTGTTATGGGATGACTCTATCGAGTTGAGAAGGGGCTTAGGAGGTCGTGAACTTATAATGTGAACCAAAACTGTTGAAATAAAGTTGACAGTAGATTAATTTTGGGATAAAGTAATTCTGAGTGGACCTTGACCTTTTTCAATTTAATCGACCGCAGTGACCTAGAGTGAGCAAAGTGACCCTTGGACGGCAAAGCCCTTGTCAAAAAGAGACAGCGAGCCTAGGTTGGTATTGTGTTAATTTTGTATCAATTTATGAATGACCCAGGTTAGGAGATATGAGTCCCTAGACGGACGGTAACAGCGACACTGTACGGACGACTATCATTTGCTCCCCGAATATTTTTTCAGCGCAGAGAAACATATGACCTTAATAGGTATCTTGTCTTTTCATACATGGCCTCGACTTTCCATAATAGTAACCAACGTTTGTAAATCCTGGAGCTCTACGGTTTAAGTCTCGTAATTGCCCCGCCTACAACGTTTGTCCTACTACAGTGACACAATCGAAAAACCTTTCGAAAAACTATCAGGGCATCTTCCTCATCTACTCATGAATTGATTCAATGTTGTACCAAAGTTCGCATATAATCCTGAGCGTGAATTACGGTTCTAGCCTACAAACCCTCGGAAACTGGACGGACCCAGGATGCGGACCGACCGCGTATATATACCATCTCGACAGGGCGGGTATAAAACATGTGTCAGAAAAACCCTGATTCCCCTTTATGAAGGATTTTGCTAACCGTTCCAAAGGGCCATTAACTCATGTAGATTCTCCAATTTTTTGGAATTGTTATCAGATCTCAGGAGGATCTCCGTCTTTGATTTGTTATAATAAAAACTGTAAAGATATTTTTTGCTCCATTGGAATTACCATTTAAATAAATTAAACATTAATTTAGCTAACATGTTTAATTCTTCTCTCTCTCTCTCTCTCTCTCACTCTCTCTCTCTCTCACATCTCTTTCTCTCTCTCATCTCTCTCTCTTCCTCGTCTCTCTCTCGTCTCTCCTCTTCTCTCTCTCTCTCTCTCTTCTCTCTGTCTCTCCTCTTTTTGGTCCCAATAAAGATATATTGAAAACACAAACAAAATATCAGAAAACTTGACATTCCCTTGAAATTAATTCACTAATAATTTCGTTGAAACAATCGAACGGTTGATCAGCTGTATCAAAGTTAAACGATGGACCCATAGGACCCTCTTTAGCTACTGTCTGTATATGTTGTCGGTGGTTGGTTTTTTTCACATACAAATACACAGCAACATATACAACAGCTATGATAAATAATCATATAACTGTTGTACCGTTATATTGTATGTATTTACCATTTTAGTGTGCTCTCCTTTTTGTCAGTTTCCTTGTACTTTCGTTGATCGTTTCATAACAAGATTAATTTAATTGTTTACGATTAGATCAACAAAGAAAACTTTGTTAATCTAAAATATTCCCGCATTTACATCGTTTCGAGCTTAAATGCGCATTACAATAACATGAAAAACTTCGGATGCAGTCGTATCTTCTCGGGCTACTCCGTAAATAATAGACCGGATGTAAATAAAGTATGAATTTCGATCTTATAATCTTGTTCACATTTCACATAAATGTCTCATACATGTAAGTCATTTTTATAAATAATCAATATAAGTAGTTTTCTGATCATATTTCTCAAAATGATTCAAAATATGACCAAGCAAATTCTGCACTCTTTTTATTAGCGTAGATTCATTTCAGGCGCTACCCCGGCGCCACTAAACCAATAGACGGGGTCACGTGACCCCGTCTAAAAATGAGATTCACTCTTCCAATGTCTTGTTTTCTGCTTTGAAAATGTGCCGTGTGAGGACACAGGTTTCTATCCACTAATTGGAGAAAAATATCGATGAGACTATTGAATGGAGAGAGGATTTTTGTTTTTGCAATTTCACGGGAATTTGAAATTCTTGTTTGTTTGTTTGTATGTTCAAGTCTTCTTTTTTTCTGGACAGTTTCCTGAAAACGCTTCATATTGAAGATTTTTTGAGAACAATGTATAGCAAACTGTCAATGCTGTGTTTATTCATTTTCTGTGTTAACACCATATGTACATCAGATACGCTAAAATAGTTTATAACTCATTGTCTCGGAGCATGCAATTTTGAATTCCAAATGTCAACAAAATACTGTTGTTGCTGTAAAGGCAAGGAAATCAATATATAACACAGAAAGTACATTGGTGTTGTTTATAAACAGCTTGTGCACTAAAATATACTTTTATCTTCTGAATTACACAAAAATATTAATTTCACAATCCTCGGTGACTACTTCAAAGATATTATTTTGGGAGTGGGAAAATGAAAACTGGACTGACAGCTCTTCCTTTATCAGATCCAGACGTGTTGTCCCAGACCCCTAGTGCACCATGCTTTTATCAATTTAACATTTATATCAATTGACATCCGAGAAAATGTATCGGACACAAGGGACCAAAATAATACTGATGTTCATAAATATGCATATAAGTATGTTTTTATGCATAGATTGGCTCTTGATATTGATTAATTAATTATACCGGCTTTGCAAGGCTCGTTGTGGCATACTATGTGTGTGTCGAATTATGCAACAAACAATGAAATATGCAATCAATATACAATCAATGAAATGTTCAGCCAACAGTCTTTCACAATGTAAGACTGGTTTTTAAAAGTGCGTACTTTAACTGTGCTAATGCGTACCATTTAAAAATGTTATTTTGTCACATTTGTGTCTCGTGAGTTTCCGATTGCGACTCGATGTTATTTCAAAAGCTTAAATGGAAATATATGCGGTCAACTGCTTAGACGTTGAATGTTTATAAATATTTAAAGCCTTCTTCATTCTCTAAAAATAATCTTTTTATTCTGTTTGTGGTAATGCCTCAATCCGATATTCTCTGATATATACTGTATATAAAATATTGACTTTTCGAATATTAGTCGATAAAAAGTATGGAATGAGAAAGAAGGCATATTACCAGCAATCTAGTAAGGCTAGGGATAGGTCCTATTACAGTTCACATCTTATACAGAGACACCCCGTTGGAATAATGTAATTGACTTTTATATATAAAAGTTATAAAATCAAACATTAATCAGTGGCGGATTTAGAGGGAGCGCACCCCCTCTAAAATTTTAAAATTTAATTTTTTTTCTCGACTCTCAGAGAAATAAACGACAAGATCTGTTAATTTATTGTTACTTTTGTTGGGAGAATTTATATCTTTTCCTAAAAACTCTTAAAATTTGTGACATTTTAAAATATCTTCAAGGGAGACCTACTTCAAGCCCTATAAAATCTGTAACATCCAGGAGCGTCCTGGGGCCCCCTGGATCCCCACCAGGACTTTGTCCTGGACCCACCTGGGGGCCCAACACAGCCCTCAGACCACTGTCTCAGCCTTAAAGAGTTGCGCCCCCTCTAACCTCAAATCCTGGATCCACCCTTGTTCATTGTCATAATTGATTAATATCAGATCTGTTAACTTATCTATCAGAGACAATGCGTCCATTATATTGCACGGAAGCGCTCTAAATCCAGGAGAACAAAGGATATCTAACGATATTAATAAACCTTGCGTGTCCATCATCTAGGCCTGAAAAACTTTCATGGTTTCTGGGATTTGTTTTCTTTTGCAGGTCACCTCGAAAACGCAAGAGGTAATTTTTCGTTCACACCCGGTTTAGCTTACCCATACCCCTAACAGAGCTTATCTCATACAACAGACAGAGCTTATCTCATACCCCTAACAGAGCTTATCCCCCTAATAGAGCTTATCCCATACCTCTAACGAGCTTATCCATCAACTCTCAAACGAGCTTATCCCATACCCCTAACCGACTTATCCCATACCCTAACAGAGCTTATCCCATACCTAACAGAGCTTATCTCCATGCCCCTCGGCTTTAAGTAAGAAGTACTATGATAATATCCATACCACTTGACATGCTTATGCCCATACCCTAACGAGCTTGATCCCCATACCCCTAAACAAAGCTTATCCCATACCACTGACATAGCTTATCACATACCCCTGAAAGAGCTTACCCTATACCCTAACAGAGCTTATTCCATACCCCTAACAGAGCCTTATCACATACCCTAACAGAGCTTATCTACAATACCCTAACAGAGCTATCACATACCCTAAAGAGCTTTACCCCAAACCCCTAACTAGGCTTTATCCAATAACCCTAACAGAGCTTATCAACCAAACCCTAACAGAGCTTAATCCCATACCATTGACATGGCTTATCCCATACCACTCTTAACAGAGCTTATTCCATACTCTAACAGAAGCTTATCGCATCCCCTAACATGAAGCTTATCTCATACCCCTAAACGAAGTCTTAATCTCCATACCCTAACAGAGCTTATCACATACCCTAACAGATGCTTATCGCCATATCCACTGGACATAGAGCTTATCCCATACCCTAAATAGCTTAGTCCCATAGCCTCTAACAGAGCTTATCCCCAATTACCCTAACGACTTATCCCATACCACATACATGGCTTTATCCATAACCCCTAACAGAGCTATCACATGACCCCTAACAACGCTTACCCATAGCCCCTAACAGAGCTTATCCCATACCCTAACGAGCTTACCATATACCCCTAACAGAGCTTACCAATACCATGACTGGCTTTATCCCATACTCTAACAGAGCTTTATGTGGAACATCATTGTTTCGTGGGGGGACGAATGTTCGTGGATATTCGTGGGTCACTCTTACCCACGAATTTAGTCCCCTCGACTGTGTTTTATTTTCCTTTTAAGATTCTTTATTTAATATCATGACCATTCACTTTATTTCCCATTACCCACGGAAATTACGTCCCACGAACTCAGCAAAAAATTGGGCTATCCAACCGAACATTGGGCCCCGCACAATTAAAAATGGATTAACACAGTATGCCCATACCTCAACAGAGCTTATCCCATACCTAACAAGAGCCCTAATCTCCATACGCCAACAGAGCTTATCACATACCCTAACAGCTTATAAATACCCAACAGAAGCTCTTACCCATATAAACCATGACATAGCTTATCCCATACCTCTAACATAGCTTATCCCATACCGTCTAGCAGATGCTTATCCCTAAACCCCTAACGAGCTTATCCCAGTACCACTGACTAATGGCTATCGCCCACTACCCCTAAGCAGAGCTTATCACATACCCCCAACAGAGCTTACCCCATTACCCCTAATAGAGGCTTTCCATAGCCCCTACGAGCTTATCACATACCCTAACAGAGCTTATCCCATACCACTGACAGGCTTACCATCAATACCTCTAACTAGAGCTTATCCCTACCTCTAACAGACTTATCCATACCGCCTAACAGAGCTTATCCCATACCCCTAACAAGAGCTTATCCCATACCCCTAACAGAGCTTATCCCATACCAACGACATAGCTACTCATACCCTTAACACGAGCTTATCACTACCCCTAACAGAGCTTGATCCATACCCTCACAGACGCTTATCCCATATCCCCTAACAAAGCTGTGATACATACCCCTAAACAGCTTATCACATACCCCTAAAAGAGAGCTTATATCACAACCCCTAACATAGCTTAATCACATACCTAACAAGAGCTACACATACCTCAACAGAGCTTATCCCCACCTCTAACATAGTTTATCCCATACCTCTAACAGAGCTTATTCCCATACTTCTAACAGAGCTTATCCGCACACTCTAACAGAGCCTTTATTCCCATACCCACTATAACAGAGTATTCCATACCTCTAACAGAGCTTATCCCATACCCTAACAGACCTTATCCCATGCCTCTAAGCAGAGGCTTATCCCATAAACCCTAACAGAGCTTATCCATGACCCCTAATAAGCTTATCCAATACACTGACATGGCTTTCCCATACCCCTAACAGAGCTTATTCACATACCCCTACGAGTAGCTAACCTACCTCATACCCCTAATAACAGAGCTTAATCCATACCCCTAACTAGAGCTTATCACATAACGCCCTAACAGAGCTTATCTCATACCCCTCACATAGCTTACCATACCCCTGAACATAAGCTTATCCTCATACCCCTAACAGAGCTTATCCATATCCCTAACAGAGCTTTAGTCCCATACCTCTAACAGAGCTTATCCCATAACCCTCTAAACATTACTTACCCATAGCCACCAAGAGCTTATCCCATACCACGACATAAGCTTTATCCCCATACCTCTCTAACAGAGCTTATTCCAATAACCACTGACAATTAGCTTATCCCATAACCCTAACAGCTTAGTCCCATTACACTGACAATGGCTTA
The DNA here is from genome assembly GCA_903981925.1 of Ostrea lurida. Taxonomy (NCBI): domain Eukaryota; kingdom Metazoa; phylum Mollusca; class Bivalvia; order Ostreida; family Ostreidae; genus Ostrea; species Ostrea lurida. The sequence continues at coordinate 8,318 of CAJDSM010036695.1, forward strand.
ATCCCATACCTCTAACAGAGCTTATACGATACCCCTAACAGAGCCTTATCTCATAGCCCTAACAGGCTTATTCCCATACCCCTAACAGAGCTTATCCCATACCTCTAACATAGTTTAGCCCATACCCTAACATTGAGCTATTCCATATCATGACATGCTTATGCTCATAACCCTAACAATGCTTATCACTATACCCCTACAGAGCTTATCCATACTCCTAACAGAGCTTATCGCCATAACCCCTAACAGAGCTTATCCCCTACTTCTAACATAGCTTATCCCATACCGTCTAACATAGTTTTCCCAACCGCTAATCAGAGGCTTATCTCCATACCACTGACATAGCTGTATCCCATACCTTCTACAGAGCTTAGTCCCTACCACTTGACATAGCTTATCCCAGTACCTATAACAGAGTTTTATCCCTATACCACATGACATGGCTTATCCCATGACTCTACAGAAGCTCATCACATACCCCTAACAGAGCTCTTATCTCATACCCCTAACAGAGCTTTATTCCATACACCTAACAGAAGATTATCCCATACCTCTAACAGAGCTTATCGCCATACCCCTACAGAGCTTATCCAATACCTTCTAACAGTAGCGTATTCCCAAAACTTCAACAGAGCTTAATCCATACCTCAACAATAGTGTTATTCCCATACCTCTAACAAAGCTTTAATCCCATATCCACTGCATAGTATCCATACCTCTAACAAGAGCTTAGCCCATACCCCTATAGCAGAGGTATCCCTACCCCCTAACAGAGCTTATCGCCATTACCTCTAACAGATAGTTTATCCCATACCTCAACAAGAAGCGTTTATCCATAACCACTGACATAGTTATCCCATACCCTAACATATGCTATCCCATAACCTCAACAGAGCTTATCCCATACCTGACATAGCTTATCCCTATACCTCTAAGGCCTTAGTCCCATACCCCAACGAGAGAGCTTATCCCATTACCCCCTAAACAGAGCTGTTTCCCATACTCTAACATAGCTTATCTCATACCTCTAACATAGCTTATCCTCAAACCCCGACATAGCTTATCCCATAGCCCTAACACAGCTTATCCCATACCACACAACATTTTGTCTGCTAATGCACTGGTATGTTTCACTTCGCCTTCTATTTTGTTGATATTCTTTTCAGGAACAAAATTTCATTGAGGGCCATGTAAGAAACAAATAAAAAGAAAATCATTCACCTATTACAACACTATAAATGTATATATGTAAATGACCGGTGAAATCCTTTTCATGTACCCCAGTCAAGATGGCCGTTAAAAGCTTATAAAATCTTATTTCCCAAGGATTTCTAATGTTATTATTATTAAGAAGTTACATGTAATATGAAACTACGGGGGAGGGGGCTATATACACTGGAATTTAGACAGGATAGTAAGAATGTTGCATAATGCATAGGAAAAAGTGGCATGATTCAAATACTGAAGGTTTGAACAATAAAAGAGTAATGACTTAAATTTATATTCCAGTGACGGACCTATGAAAAATGTCAAAACCGGACAAGTCATCTTGACGATTTCTTGCATTTTCTACCACCTAATCATGTGATTAGAGGAAAAGGGAAGGGGGTTTATCAAATTACATGTACATCAATTACCAATGAATTGGACATGTTGATTTATGAAATCAGAATCTCAGATGTGATATTTCTGTTGGAAATCCGGGGGGGGGGGTCACTTTCGAAAATAACATTTAGTGTCGATCAAGTTACAGCTCAATCTGTCTTAGAAATCTTGTTGTCGCTTTCTATCATCGCATTATTAATTCCAGTTGATCATCTTTTATAGAAACCTGTTTTACTTGTAAAATCACCAGCATCACCTATGTGTATCTTTTACAGAAGGTCATGCCAATTTGTAATCCGAATAATAATTTCATAAAAAAAATATGTCCACCCGCGTGTCCAAAATACCCGCGTAATGTTTTTGCTCTCGACATTTTATAATAGTCTAGGTCACCTAGCCGTTTGTCTATACAGCTGTACTCTGCGACAAGTGGGGAGTCAAACGGCTTGCGTGACCTAGGCTACATTTTACAAGAGCACAAAAGACCTTGATACACTTGGTTGACGAAGGCCTTGAAAATGTTTTTAACAGTGTAATACGGTGTTTATAAGTTTTCCCATCTTTCTATGTACGATACTTCTAAACACTAATTGAAAAATATGAAGATCATGTGGTAAACAAATGACATCTGATGATTTTAGATTTTTATTTTTTAAGCTCTCGCTTTTTGAAATTTGCTCTTAACTCATATAAAAATATTTTATATTTCTTATATTCGCTCGCCTTAGAATTTTTATTCTAAAAAGAAAAAATAATATTTGTAAAACGATTTCGCCCTCCCACCTCCCTTAAATTGTTTGAAAATCCGAAGAACTACTTTACAAATTGGTGTGGCCTAATATGCATTACGCGAATATTACGTGTACGACCAGCGGGGCCCGCAACGACACTTCCGGCGTAACGTCCAGCGGGGCCCGCAACGACACTTCCGGCGTAAGGGGAGTAGCTGAAAACATTTAAAATGTCTACAGCCCAAATGAAATCCAATACGGTGATTAAGAAAATATTTTCAAGACTTTGGAATATAATGAAGCTAACGAATGCTAGAATTAATGGTAAACGGAGAGACAAGCTTGAGGTAGCTTCTTATTTTATTTTTCACCAAAGAAAATGACCTATTCAGGTAGGCGGTTTGGAAGCTCCAAACCTGCAGTTTGAGCCAAGAAATTTGATACAATATGTCCTTGCCCTAATACGTCTGTCTCTGACTTTGATACAATACATCTAGTCTGTAGATATGGCACATTTGTCGCTGATTTTCATATTTATAAGACATTCGACAAGGATTTTTGGCGCTTTCGTAGCGTAGTTTAATTAAGCCAGAAATGCTTTTATCACCGATTTCCCTCACCAGACCTTGATTTACAAGAATTGGGTCTTTTTTTCGTTGTCTTTACGCTAAACTAAAAACCTCAATCAGAGAATTTGTCATTGTTGTCGTTGAATCTCTCCCACGACATTCAGCCACATACATCACGAATTCTCTCGCGAGACAATCAGCTTTGTCGCTGACTTTCTTCCAAGACTCCGAGTAGAATGATTGTCATCTAGAGAATTAAGATTTTTTGCGTTAATCTTTATTTAAGGAATGAAGTTAATTTTGACCTAGGTTATACGATATAATCAACTTGGTGCAGTTTACGCTTTATAATCCGCGAAGCGGATTATATTAAGCGTAAACTGCGCCAAGTTAATTATATCGTATAAACCTAGTTCAAAATTAACTTCATTCCTTATAATTTAATTCAGAAAATTGTATTTAACGTTATTTGATGAATAACTTGCGAGATAATAAGGGTTTTGCATAAGGCGGACGAATTTGTCGTGAGCAACAACGTAGAAACAACGTCAAATGCATTGTGACGTCATTCTAGACGTCACAAAGAGCAAGTTTAGAATATACAAAAAATTGATGGTTGCGCAATCTTGTCTCAGCCAATCAAATTGCTTGTAACAAGTAAAATTAAATCATTATGTATTATTGCCTAGAAATGGCGCTGCACTATGTCTTACATTTGACGGGGGGGGGGGGGGGGGGGGGGGGGGCTTTTTTTTTTTTTTGGGTCATGTTTGGGGGAGGTTGTTCTTTTTCTTTTGTTTGTCTGTTTTATTTTTTTTAAGCTTTGTTTTTCACAATCAGATGGATTAGAGCTTTTGTCTCTGAACTACTTAGAAATATTCTAGAAGATGATTTGGAGCTTGTGGCCCGGTCACTCACCAAATACATCCTGAACAATCTTCAGCGCTTCTGTCACTGATGTTTATACCCTATACTCGGTCCCAAGAAACTTGTTGCGATTTTCATTTTGTCACCCTCCGCCAGGAGAATTATTCTGCAGCCGATTTCACCAAGAAGCTTCAGCCGAGACATTAGATGGTTCTCATCGACGTTTCAGTCGAGACTCGTCGCCTGGAGAGTTGGTGCATATACATTACAGTAAAATACCGTCATCGAGGCTAAAGACTGTCTTTTACAAAAAATGGCATTAACTTGAGGGACTTCGTAATTGTTCTTGCGTAACACTCTTTGGAATAGACGTACTATAATACTCAGCTAAAATATTTATCACCCTATTTTTGTACACCGAAGCAGTGCCTTCCAGAGTTTGTGCTTTGAACGAACGTTAACACAGTTAATAAATGCATTCGAATTGATGCGTCGAATTTAATGTCTAATTTAATAACGATATCAAGTACAAGGCTTAGTCTAGTTTCAAAATTGAACTGAAAGTTTAAAATACGCACAAGACTTTTTTGAATAAAAATGGTCTGAGTCCCCTCACAGAAGTGACAACATGTCCTGAAAGTTGAAAATATAGTTATGCGAATATTTCTCATTATTAAAGTAGCATAATCT
>CAJDSM010036697.1:1679-13455 GCA_903981925.1 Ostrea lurida
GTTCGATGATCACGGCTAAGCCAGTCAGGAGACTTTTCATCCAACAGAAAGCGAGTAGGGTTTGGCATGTACGAAGATGTCGAAAGTGCACTATACAAATGGTGCATTAGTGCCTGTGACAAAACTGTTCCATTATCGGGAGATATGTTGATGAAAAAAATGAAAACGAGCTTGGTAATGTCATGTTAAAAAAAATAAAATGATACTAATGAAAAACATAATTTCTTTGGATGGATGGCACATTTTTTAACTTTATTGATATTGGATATAAAAACAAATACATCATTGATTCGGTGTTACGTGGTTTTAGCAAATGTTACCAACTAATACATTTAGATGTTGCAAAGGCCTGTTGAAGTTCAGAATTCATGACTGTTTTTAAAAACCTCTTAAGATTATGAAAAATGCTGCAATGTTCTCAAGATTTCGATTTACAATTGTTAAAATGAATGTCATACATTGAATTGCGTGTTGAATTTCCTTCTGGGCAATTGCATATTAATTTGAAATTTAAAAAAAGTATTTCTAAGATTTCATCAGGAACGCAACATTTTTTAGATAGCTTAATATTTCTTTACTTCACTTCATTGTGATTGTATTGAATGTACACCCTTGTAATAACTCGGTGTATATCCTTGTCATAAATCGGTGTTTTTCACCCACCTTATCAATAAATAAAGTATAAATGCTTTTCTACAGGATAAATAAAAGATATTTTTATGAATTAATAAGGAAATCTTTGTTCTCAAATTAATAGTATTTTGATATATCTACAAACAATGTTTCCATTTAATTATATTTGTTTATTAAAAACGTATATTCGCCACATTCAGCAAATGAAATGCATCAGACTATCTTAATGACGTCATGATGACAATTACCTTGCAATCAAATTTACGTTTATATCGCAAGGCTTCAGATTTGCATTAACGACCATAAACCCGCTCAGTGGAAGTTTTGTACAACACTATATTCCATGCATTATACTAATTATTTTATTTCATGGTATTTGAATAGTTGCGATATTTGGGGGGGGGGGGGTGTTTGATGTCATAATACACATCCATGTATACATTAGGACATGTAAAGGCTAAGATAAGAATAGTGATCAATCTGTAAGGTCGTAAATATAAATGGCGAAGTAACAAAGTAGATAACGTATCATAGTCAAAAAATACGAAATCGAAGTGTAGGGCACGATCGGACCATTGACACACGACAAGCGAAGGCAGGATCCAGTGCATGGGGAGTAAGATCCTCTGCTGACTCGGTCACACCGGTGACCTGTGTTCGAAACAAGTACTCGGGGTTAATCGTCGTCAAATCTAGTATAGAAATGACGTCTAACAATGGGTTGGAAAAAATAAGGTCAACTATGCTTAGTGATACTTTGTGAATCGCAACAAGGTCATTAATAGCGAAATGCCGTAGAATATTGTGCGAATAGACTGATTTATAACCGAGATTCGTTATAACCTGCAATAAACTTTTTGGTTTAGTAGTTGGTTCCTGGTCTTTAAAAAATCATCATACGCCATGGAAATGTCATTTCGGTATAGAATAATGAGAGACCTACCACACATATGAAGCAGGTGTGGTGGTACACAGAGTGGAGTATATACAATCCCCGTAGAAAAGGAAAGTGTGACAATTGCAGATCAAAGTATCACGTTTTATATTATAATGTAGTTGTGTCAGTCCTGCCATTTAGGTACATATTGAGCAACAATATGTCAGATATTGTGGTGTCTTTATTGCATAGTTGTCTAGGATTATTATCAAATGGAACATAATTGTTGAATTATGAGTATTGTTAACATTGATAAGAATCGTTATTATAAATTATAAGTTAAGGAAGCGGGTTTGAAGGCACCGGCAAAGTTTTTTGTTTTATAATCCCGTACAGCTTTTGAAATTCTGCTTCATATGAATATAAAATCGAATACCAAAACAAGAGTTGGCAATCAGGACCTGGATACCCAGAGGGGGATTCAAGGTGCCTTATGAGAAGTAATATCGCTATTGACCAGTCACACGCCGTCGAGCTCTAAGTCCTTGATTTCCGGTAACGGAACAATCCGTAGTACCAAATCAGTTGGTGAAAACCGCTTTAACAATGGCTATGAAACATCATCAGACAGATTTGATCATGATAGATTTCATTTGGTAAAACTAAATTGTGCAATTTTTTCCTTGTTAACTTACAGTGTCACTATCACGTTTTAACTTTACACAAGTCAGGTGACGCGACGCAGAACGCAGGTGAGCGCCGTAGGTAGAACCGTTAAGCAAGTTTGGTAGACCGATGAGAGTGGACCGCAGCTACTGGAGACGGCCGAACCGGACTGAATGTGAAGGTGACCGGAACCGCTGAAACGTAATATGAATAATCTAATATATCGGAATGTTTTGCGAATCTTGTTTCCCCATCTATTGGGTTAGATATGTTCTACAATTGCAGAAAAATAATAATAATATTGTCTCCAATACATATATATCATAGGTAAGCATAAAAAACAATATAATTAACTAATAGGATACTAATGAAACAATCCACATGAGCTATAGTTTGTGTGAAATATGGCAGTCTTTAGGAGTACCTGGTTACAATGGTATCTGTAGTAATGCTAAATGTACTTACCCGTACAAGTATTTCTTAATGGAGATTTTATGTTTTCTAAATGCACAGTATGTGAAAAAGAAAAAAAAACCATATTTTTTTTAATTAGATGTAATGGACATCCAGGATCGGGCGTACATGCTGGTTAAAATTTGTAGGGCACGAGGAAATACTATACCCTGCAATTACAAACCAACCCTAATCTATGCCATTAAAATCATAGAGAGGCTTGTAACGCTTGTAACAACAGTATTTTTTATTAGCAAATTGATAAGCAGAGGTCGGATTAGAGGGTCATAGGTATGGTTACAAGTGAAGAATGTTGAATACAGAGCATAGAAGGAACTACTATATATGCAATTAAAAAAACTCCTAAAAGATGCATTAACAACACGGGCAGCATCTGTAAAATTAAGTACATGTAGCTAGCGTCGTTATAGTCGTTTGGTGGTTTCGATGATCAAGCCAAGAGGAAAGCTGATTGTGACCGCACCGAGATAGATCGACGTGACCCGCTCGGTGAACGCTGACGGAAGGTGACCGCTACGCTGAACGCCACAACTGGGCGGTGAACCGACGGTGACCGCAAGCCGGAAAACATCGATAAAGTAGACCGTTTGTCAGAGAGATAAGTTTGCTGGGCGTATTTTTATTTTATAATATGGTGTAAATATAGAATGACCACTTAATTCTGGATTGAACCAATTGTTCAAAATGTTTTTTATGATTTAGCATGGTCCAGAGAGAATGATTTTTGAGTGATATATGCATTATTTATAGCGCTCATCAAAGATATGAGAGAGATAGAAATACAGCGTGGGCTGTGACAACATGTTTCTTGAACACACCGAAGCTCATGAGTCCAAAACTATACGTGGTTTTAGACGCTGTACAAAGAAATCAATCCCATGTTGTAAGGAAAGCCAATCTTTAAAGAGGAATATCGTTGCCGTTTAAATCAAAACTGTTAAGTGATGCTTTAACAAGAAGTGTCTTTACCCTAGATGGTGTTTTCCCTGATGATGAAATTATATTTTTGATATAATTAAGACATGAGCGTTAATTGCTTTAAGTATTTCATAGAAAGTAGGATTAAATGTAATTCAATTAAGTTTTGAATATTTAAGTATAAAATATTCTAAGTGTTATTAGTTAAAGAAAATATGAAATTCTTAATCTTGAAGAAAGTATATGGAGTATGGGTGTTATAATATTTGACAGTTGATGAAATGAGGAGCATATTATTAGGGTGTTTATATAATATATGACACTACAAATAGCTCTAAAAAATAATCAAAGATATTTTTAGATGGTATATCATTCAGAATAAATATTGAATTTAAAAATTTGACCATTGATGCATTTAGTCATGTCTCTCTCTCTTCTCTATCTCTCTTCTCTCTCTCTCTTTATCATCTCTTTCTTTCTCATCCTCTTGTAGTCTCATCTTATCTCTCTCTCTATCTTTTGACTCTCTCTCATTGTATTGAAAGATATCACGTGGGTTATTTTATTGGTCGGATAATGGTAATATCTAGCGGGTTAACGTCAAATTTAACTGGGATATGGGTTCGCCCTGCTTGTTTGAATTAATTCACTTCCTTACTTAATCCATGAGTGGTTCTTGATTGCCCTGTTTTGACAAAATACGCTCTATATCTCTTTGGATATAAGGGTAGTTGATACGATTTGGCTACTATTGTCATAAAACTGTCGAAGTGCGTTAAGATTCGAAATATCATACGGTTTTTATAATTTTAGAGTTTGTATTGAATTGCAATAAATAACTAAACGAGGTTCCTATCTTGGTATCATTTTGTTTTTAAATCGTTAAAGTGTAATTCTGATATTTAAAAGATCCACTCTATCATTTACCTAGAAAGTACCTAAAGGTGAACTGCATCCTTGCAATGAAGCAAAGAAATCGAAGAATACTTCTAAAAATCGATACACAACAACATTCCCATGTAAGTTTGTGTTTCTGTTATTCAGTTTTTTCTCACTCTTTTTGGTGGATGTTCATTTGTAACTGGTTTAAGTGTGTAATAACAATATGTATCGTTACCAGATGACCATTCCCGTGTGGTTCTTATAACATTCAGCCCAACGGAATCCCACTATATAAATGCTAACTTCATCCAGGTAAGATTCAGATTAGCCAGAACGCCAGAACACATATCTTTATTTATAAAACATTTCTGTCTTTTGTTCAATTTGTTACGTCAGTTATGTAATGAATTTTTGATGTGTGTGAATTGGGGTAGTTAATAAATACGATAGAGGATTCTTACTCCTTCTAGACACCTGATCCCTCCTCTGGTATATCCAGTAGTCTGTGTTTGTCCAACTCTTGTTTTGTATTTTGTTTGGGACTTGCGAGATTGATCGCTTTTCGTTAACTTCACCTTTTCATAATAGATGTATAGGATTAATTCACATGATGAGCAAAACCAATAATGCGGAGATTTGTCAATGCCTTTGATTCACAACACAAATGATAGACTGGAAGAAAGTTAATTTTATTCCATTATTTCTATACGTGATACATCTTGTATTTGAGTTTTTTCAAGTTGATTGGTCAATTGTGTAGCTAGTTTTCTATATAGATATTCATTTCATAATGAAACAGCAAAATATTATTTCTGGGCAAAAAAAACATTTGTGAATGTAAATGTTATTCTATTTCGGATGAGACCTCAAAAATCAAGGTCCCGTGTCACAGCAGCTCTGGTACTATAAAATTTCCTCCGAGTGTTAAGCCGCAAGCGTCTATCCTAGACCTAAATGTTACATTCCTTCATCGGCAATGGTGATGTTTCCATATGAGTGAAAAAAAATTAAGCTGGACATAAAACTGATTCTGGAATCAATTAAGCTACTATTTATCAATTTTTTTTTTTTTGTTATGCATACTCATATATATATGCACCTTTAATCTAATCAAGCTATAGTCATGACCGGACAGTAGAGATATATGTATTAAATGCGAAATTATTAATGCACGAATATTTTTCAATAGATTCAAAGAACTTTAAGAAATTGTTAGTAATGATAAACTTTCTCGTGGCACATGTGGATATCCATCTTCCCAGTGTAATGTCGACGCCGTTGTCCATAAGCAATCATTCCTTCCATGCATCACCAGGATGGGTATTGGAAGATTTAGATGATGTTTTGTTGGGAGATTTGAAGAAAATGCGTACACGTTTTGGTCAATGGATATATTCTATACGAAATAACTAAGCGACCAATGATCACGGATATAAAATCCATTTCTTTTCACTTTCTCAAAATGATATTGTATATGAATTGTATATATATATATCTTTACTCTGTAGGATGCTCAAGGGAAAAGGACATACATAGCCACACAAGGTAGTATATCGATGAAGTGAAGTTTGACCGCGTTTATTCTTTTAATTTGAAAAAAATGAATAAAACTGTAATGATGCTGATTTGTTATTTCCTAAAAGGTCCCAAGTCCAAAACGATAACTGACTTCTGGAAAATGATTTGGCAGGAAAAAGTGGCTATTATTGTTTGTCTAACGAATCTCAAGGAAGGAATTAAGGTATATCAAGGATTTATATCCGTAAAATGCATGCAATATTACACTTATTTCATATATCATAAAAGATTTACCATAATTATGTAAATAGTATACATTGTTTCAATTCAACATTAAAAAACAGTTTGTTAAGAATTATCATAACTGTTTTGTCAAGTAGATACTGATATAGTTTAAGGACAAAACTGAAGTTCCAATATGCTGAACTGATTTTAGAATCAGACACTTCGTATGGATATCCCATTCATCACTAAATGACGCCTGGTTGATGTATTTAGATTAAACAAACTTTATACATGTAGGTTAAGATTTAATGGCAAGCTTTGTTTTTACTTGTACTATGCAAATGCGAGTACCCTTTCCAATCTTTAATGCACATTAAATACCAACTTGTCTATATATCTACAAAAATAATTATATAGTAAATAATGAAAACATTTTTTTCATTCAATTAATGTTTGCCCAAATTGATATATAGGTTTATAGATGAATATAAATGGATGGATTGAATATTGTTAATATTACATGGATTCATTTTTTTTTCATGTTTCTTTGATGTGTAAAACATGTAATACAGTCTTATTTCCAATTGCTATAATAATTCATTCTTGTACAAAAGACAAAATGTGCCCTTTACTGGCCATCTGCCAATGACAAAATCCAAAGTGGGGATATTAGTGTGCGCCACCAAGAACAGAAAATTTATGCAAATCATACCGTCAGACAATTTCGGATCCAGAGCATCTCCGTAAGTGTTAATATTTCTGTGATCAATTTGGAAAATGAACATTTTCTACAATAAAACTTAAATTGTATCATGTCTATACACATTTTTTTTTTCTTATTTCAATTCATGTTCTTTATAACATGTATCGTAAATCAGTATGTAATTTTATCCCTTTGTCCTATTTACAAGTAATTTACATTTATGTTGGAATAATCTTTATACTTTAATATCTATTAGGAGAAATCTGAGCGTGACGTGTACATGTTCCATTACACACAATGGCCAGATCATGGAGTTCCTAACCCACTGAGTCTGGTGTTGTATCATCGTCAAGTGATGACCAAATCTGAGACATGTCCTGGCCAATACATTCTGGTACACTGCAGGTATACCAATAATTACAATGTGTCGTTTTAGACAACTGGCTCGGTGTTATGTCTTCAAAGTCAGCAATTTGTGTTATTTCAGATTTGAAAAAGCATGTGGGAATTTGTTTTTAGTTTTGTTTTCTTTTGCTGCTAGAAGATACTCTTTTATCACACACTTTACTGTTTCCAGGTTCATAAAACGGCTTCGAAAAACGATATGAACTTGTAGCTGAGGTTCATAAAAATGCAAATTAGGTACACAGGTAAAATTGCAACATATGTTTAACATATGTTCAACATATGTTAAACATATGTTTCGAAACATATGTTTAACATATAAAATGAGCACTCAAGGTAAACATATGTTTTCAAACATATGTTTATTATATGTTCAACATATGTTAGCATAAAATGGGCGAAGTAACAAGTATCAACGTTTAACATATGTTTTAAACCTAGGTTTTTAAACATATTGTTTATCATTATTTTCATCATATGTGTTATACATATGTTTGTCTGCGCTTCATAATAATTCGTTTGTATTGTCATACAGTGTTTTTCTTATGATCTTCATATTTTTCAAATGTGTATTCTATTCACAGATTTCTTGTAGAGCTTCATGTTAATTTACATTCCCATTTCCATCAATACTAGTAATTTACAAGGTTTTGTTTAAATGTGATTTGAAGTACCTTCCTGTAAAAGAAAACAACCCACAATTCATTTCACGATTGAATCCGCATTTATTTAAGCACAAATAACCATCTCAGATTACATAGTTGTTTTTCGGCTTGCACTAGTACTGTACCTGAAATGAAAAAAGGAGCAATCAATACCTTTTTACAATCTTACTGAAACAACAGTATTTCTTTTGTTTTACATATTATAGATGTAGATGAATCTGTCGCTATGAATTCTAGATACCAAAGAAAAATAATATGCAATATAAAAATGCAATAGCATTCTTGCGTGATAACATAAACACAGACATTTTATACTTATGTATACATATACATGAAATAGCCAGTGAGATCTTTACTTATGTATACAACATTTATAATTAATATATATTTGAACTAATAAAAAGAACCCCAAAGGAGTAAATATAAAACTTTGATTTCCAGCATTATTGTCACAGACACACGTTCTTTTTCTGGTAGAGGCTGTTGCGAGGGAGGTATAATTCACTATATTAGTGAGTTATTTAATCAATTCTCGTGTTCAATGGCGCTTGGACTGTATCAGCTTTCTGTTTGTCTACTTATTCCTGCACAAAAAAAATAATATACAGTTATTTAATGTCTTGATCATCATAGACCGGAATAATTTTCCCGAGGTACTAGGAACAGCTCAATGCACGTTCTACTTGCCCGAGGCCGCCAGCCGAGGCAATAGAACGTGGGCATTGACTGTTCCAATACCGAGGGAAAAATATTCCGGTCTATTGACCTGATCAGCATTAAATAAATGTTTTATTACATAATTACTGTATATGTTTGTTAGTGCTTTATTTTTTTTAATGTGGAAAAGTTATGTATGTGCATTTTAAAATCATTGTAAATTTCCATTCCAATTGCTAACTATGACGTCATTTGAATATATTGCTATTAGTTGCGTTACGAACGTCATAGTTAGCAATGCATCAGATTCCCTCAATATGCCGGTCAATAGATGCGCCGGTCCAAAATTAAAAAACTAATTGACCGGCGGTCCAATAGACACACACAATAGCGTAAAAATATTCTAATATCTTTAAATGATTGCCCGCAACTCTTTGTTTTTGTATTATATTTTTAGGATTACGAATTGATCATTGGGTTCGTTATCTTTGCCTTTCATCTTACATTCTTTTTTGTGTAGTAAATGTACCACTATCAACTGCTTATTGGTGTGTAATGTTTCTCAGTTTGATTCGATACGCAAGGGCATGCCAGCGTATGATGATTTTTTAAAGCGCAGGCCAACTACTAACCAAAAGTTGACTGTTGCAGGGTTATAACGAATCTCGGTTAAAGTCATCATTCGCAAATTCTACGGTCGCTATAATGACGTCTTAGTTTGCGATTACAAAGATCACTGAAGTCCATATGTTGACTGATTTGTTTCATAACCATTTGTTAGATCTGTCCAATCTTTCATAACTTGAGATTTGACGACGTGTAACCCCGTTTACTTTGTTTCGACTAACAGGCCTCACGGCGGTGTGACCGGTCAGCAGAGGATGCTTACTCCTCCATGGCAAACCTGATCCTGCTTCGCTTTTCGGTCGAAGGTCGTGTTGCCCTAACTCATTTTGTATGTGTTTTTGGACTATGATTACGTTTCAATTACTTTTGTTACTTCGGCATTTTATATCTAATAACAACCAAAACCTTCAATTAAGGTAGAAATATAACTCATGTATACTTGTTTGAATGACAGAAGTAGAATGTGCCAATTGGGATTCCCCATTACACCACCGACATAATTCTGGGACTTTTCCGATGGTTGGTACATGTTAGTAAGGTCATGACCATCATACAATTATGATTCTGGCATGTTTTGACCTTGACATTTTTAACTAACTTAATTTACAGTATATCTCCAAATAAAATTAACAGTTCTGGGTTCATGAATGCTTAAAAGCATTTAATAAAATAGTAATAAACACGATATTCATAAGATAAATGAGACAGAAAAATCTCAAACTATATCTCTATCTGCCAAAAAAGGGGGGGGGGGGTGTGACTGTACATGAAAGAAATTTATATGCAGCAGTGTCAGAGCAAGATTATTATCTTATTAATAATGGCAACACATTCAGAAAGGCGCCGGGGGAATAGAATAAACACGTATTGTCTGGACTTGCGCCGGGAAGCTACGTACAGCAATAAATATTGTGCTGGATGCATGCATGGATAAATTTAAATAACATTAACCATGACCAATTCCAAGGCAAAATTTTATTGAAAGTATCCGTATAGTTAGTATTAGTAGGCCCCTAAAGGGAAATTCAGAACAAGTGTCTCTTCGTGATTTTTATTGTTGAAAGGAGGGGGGGGGGGGTTATGTTCAGTATTTCGATAGATTATAGATCTAGTAAATTATTATTCTGTGGACTTTTTTCAACAATAAATGAATTATTTGAACTGAACAATATCCTTACACCTTGTTGAGAATTCCTGATTTTGTCCTGTAGTGACAGCAGCAGGTTCGACACGGATGGCTTGTTGTTTGGCAAGTTCCGTATCAACTTGTAGTAGATTTTGCGTGGCTTTTAATAGACTTCTGAAAAACAATATAAAGAATATGCTTGTAAATACTCATGCCGATTGCCGAATACGCAATGCTTAGTGCATAATTTTTGTACAGTGAAAACATCACTGTGTTGTATGTTACAAATAGATCTAACCATGTATCGATCGTCGTAAAAATTGTGGTTATCCTTGGCTCTCCTAGTTCTACTAGTTCAGTTCAATGGTGATATGTAATGGCTTCAGACCTGATTAATGTTACTTTAAATATGCACAGTCCTTATTCGTTTCTTCTTCTTCTTTTTTTTTTTTTTTTTCTTACTTACTGGCAAGAGAGTCTTTTTCCAGTCTCCTGACATGATCGATTCTCTTCGAACGTGCAGCGTGCTGTGAATATTCTTCGTTGCATCTGTTTGTATTTTGGTCATGTTGTAGATCAGTGGGGTCCCGCAGGAATTAAGTTGTCTATGCGCCTGATATGTAGTACGCTTAGAAGTTTCTTGAACACTATGGGACAGTAAGTCAACCCCAAACACTCTGACGTTTCTAAGGCAACTACGGTCACCATGACGCACACAAACTCTCAATACGCAATCTTGAGGCACGGATCAATGTAACACATCGATGCTTTATGCCACACTTCATCGACGGATATAATGACAAGCTCTTTTAGCAAGAAATAGAACATGGCTTTACTCAATAAGAGCATTTTTAGTCAATTTTTTTTATTTATGTTTTTTTTTTTTTTTTTGGTACTAGTCCGCGCGAGGCTTAAAATCGGAAGTAAAAAGTGTTTTTGCAAAAGAAGGAGAATTTATTATAAATATCTACTTATATATATTACATTATATGAAAGTTTCACAAGATTTTAGACTTTGTAACATATTGGTCACTGAAAGGGGGGGGGGGCAAATACCGCCCCCCCTTTTTAAAGTGAGAAAGAGAGGGGGGTTAAAATAAAACAACCAAAAAAAAGTCCGGATTTTTTCTATCATTGTTAATCATGTGTTCCAATCTTTTATATGTTTATCATATGTTTAACATCATGTTAACATATGAATTTTTCACCTTATGTTAAAACAATGTTTGAGTTGGTCATATGTTAAACTTATGTTTGAAACATATGGTGAGCAATGATATTCAAAACTTATATTCACCATATATGATGAGAAAATCATATGTTAAACATATGTTCCACATATGTTCAACATATGTTTAACATATGAATGTTTAAACATATGGTAAACATATGTTGCAATT